>WOXC01004523.1:0-204106 GCA_011680675.1 Gymnobelideus leadbeateri | reverse complement strand
AATATGATATTCCAGAGGGCAAAAGAGATGGGAATGAACCCAGGGTCACCTACCCAGCAAAACTGAGTATTTTGTTTCAGGGGAAAATATGGTCATTCAGTGGAATAGAGGACTTTCAAGCATTCTTGAGGGAAAAAACCAGAGTTTAATAGAAAATTTGACATCAGGCGCAAGAAGTAAGAGATGCCTGAGAAGGTAATCAGGGAAAAGAAATCAAAAGGAACTTATCAAAGTTGAACTATTTACATTCCTATATGGAAAAGCAATATCTGTGACTGATGATATGTTTCTCACTATGAAAATAATGGAAGAAGGGTGTGTGGTCATATGAATACATATGTGAATGTGTGTGTATATGGTTACAGTTATATATGGATAGAGGGCATAGTTTGATTTTGTTGGGAAGGGAGAGTACTCAAGGGATGAAATTATGAGGTGAGAGAGGAAGAGTGGCAAGAGGAGATGGGGAGGGGAGACATGGTAGGGTAAACTATCTCATGTAGGGAAGTGGGTGCAAAGGAGGGGAGAATAAGGAAGGCTAAAAAGGCAAAACCACATTCACATTGAATTTGGTTCAGGGAGAAAATGACATACATACTAAATGGGATATCTCAACCTGCAGCAGGATAGGGGGAAGGGGAGATGAGAGGAGGGATGATGGATGGGAGGGCATCCTTGGGGTGAGGGGAGGTTGGAAGTACCCACTATAGAAGAGGACAGGATCATGTAGGGAATGGACCAGGTGGGGGGTGGGATGAGTGGGAGGGAATTATAAGCAGCCTTGTACAATATATCTACCATGATAATGTTTTGCATAGCTAGACATGTACAACATATACTGAATTACTTCTCTCCCAAGAAGGAATGGGTGACAAGGGAGGAAGGAAATGGATCTGAAATTCAAGGTCGTAACATTAAATGTTTCAAATATATATATAAATACTATTATTAATACTCTTTTGCCTGTAAATGGGAGATAAGATGTGCAGGCATTGGGACACAAAGATTCATCTTCCTCTAATGGAAAAGTCGATGGGGGCATGGGAGAAGGTATGGGAGAGAGCAGATTGGAGGAAGCGATATCTTGTGGGACTGCTATTCTGGGAGGTTGGGTAGGGGAATAATGGGGGGAAAATGATTGTAACTCAAAATCTGGCGGAAATGAATGATGCAAAACAGAAGTTAATAAAGTATTTGTTTAAAAAAAAAAAGAAATGAACATGTTAAAAAAAAAAAATAGTCTACTTTGCTTAATTATGTCATATAATTTCACACCTGTCCACAAGGACACCACTTTAAAACTTCGTATGTCTTAAAAAAAGGAGGAGGGAATGAGGAATTTTAGTTTTCAAAGAAATGCAACATCTCTATACTTGTCAAAGCTGAATAAAATGATTAACCAGCCACTTTTCTAGAAATTACATGGCATTCTTGTTGAAGGGAATAACTAAGGATCTACCTTAATGGTTCTGTCTTCAAAGTTCTTAAAGTCATTACTTTCTTCTTTTTTGTGAAATGCATTTCAGAAACTCAAGGTTATCTCTGTGACAGGACAAGGCACCAGAGAAGAAGTTTTGTTGGTGGGGTTCACATACTCATTTACTTAATGTTTTAAAAAATGCATATAATGGTCTTCTGAGGGTGAAAACTGTTATAACATGGTTTGAGCTAGAAGTTTGCCCATTAAAATAAAAAGAAAAAAATATATATGATAGACACGTATATTCAACCATAAAGCTTTTCATGATCCAAATTGCAGACCTAAAACAAGCAGGGTGGGACAGGAATTAAGGTCTCATATTGAGAGCAAAAATGAGTAAAGAGTTTAACTAAATGTATAGAAGTAACAGATGCAGCAAACTGTGTTTTCAGCCCTTATCCTCTATTCCTCCTCCCACCTCTCTGAGGCTACTCCCCCCTCCTAGTTCCTCCACTGATTTTTACTACCTATCCCTTACCAAGTCCTATTAATCAATTGCCTAGACAGTAACTGAATTAAGGGCAAGAAGGCCAGAGGTGCCTGGCATAAAAAGAAATAGTTTTTTTTTTTTAATTTTGAGGAAATCTGTGTTTTTCAATGCCAGGTTCTGATTCTATTGCTCTGTGAACTTCCACACTAAAAAGATAATCATATTTTATTTATGATTACTTTTAATCCTTTCAAATGTAATAATAAAATATTACCAACTATGAACTCCAGAAAGATGATAAAATTTAGCTATAGTCTACTTTATTTTACCTGTACCAAAGAAAATAAGCTAATAATGATAAAACAATGTTTATAGTCCTCCATCCCAGGAGACATCTTTTACAAGAATGTTGACCATAATTTCTCAACATACAATGCAAGTAAAATTTAATGGGAATATATATAGCTGTAAATTCAATTTGAGTGGCATCTATCTTTGTTTCCTTAGACTACACAATGACATTATACAATATTTAATTTAGAAATAAATTTTATGATAGCAGTTTTGTTTCTTACTATATTGAAAAAGATTCTAAATCTAAAATAAGAAACTATTTAACTTTATGATAAAATAGCAACAATTTACTGATTCTTCATATAACTGAAGAATAGACAATCACCTAGCATCCTTCTCAAGAGAGCAAAAATATAAAACCAAATTAAAAACAAAAACCCAAATAAACCCTGGAAGGAAAATGTGTCCTTTATTTTTTGTTATTTTCTATTTTAACTTCAAAATAATATAACTCACTAGGGACTGCTTCATAACTAATGCCTGCTATATAAAGCAAATAAATGCATTTTTGATGATGAGATGATATGAAGAAAGAAGAATAATTTTATTCACTTTATTTTCTAATATTCATTAGCATACTCAGATTGTGTTGTGTGGTTTGTCCTTTGTTCTAGAAGAGGATCATGATATCAGGGAGATAATGGCATGACTTGTAACTAACTTTGATTTGAGTGAGGCTATGAAAAGTCACCAGCTTCACTTTCTCCTCCAGAGCCATCTGGGTCCAAAGGTCAGATATCTATCAGGAGGACTAGAGACAGCTCAGAATGCAGTGGTAGATTTTGACCCTTTTAAACTTAAGTTTTTTCCAGGTTCTCACTTTGAGTGAGGTAACACTCATTTAGTGAGTAGGTTTTTTTAAGAAGTGGTCAAGGGATGACCACTTTAATAAAAAAAATCAAACTGGGAGGGGAAGACCCTCAGGGCTGCTGGCTGTAAGAGAAACAGTTACTATTTACATTCACTTTGAGCCAGGAGGGCCCCCAAAATAATCATTGAGTGGTACATGGACAGGGACCTCTTGTCTAATTCATGAGATCCAGCACACCCAAACTGGATGGTGATAAAGTACAGAGAGCTTATTTTTTGTTATTGTTTATAAATCAAAGTTTATGCTATAGCCTAAGGAAAAAGGTTAAGCATTGCTATTTTTAATATTGATTTTTCCTTCAGAATTATCTCAAAGCAATGATATTTCAAGGGCACATTCAACAAAAACATGAGGATTTACCAAGCATAAGAAAGCTCTTATTAGGACTAGAGATGCTAACTTATTCCTTTTTGTGATGAGGGAAACTGAGGCATTGCCTGTGGGTTATATGTGTAGTAAGTGACAGTGGCAGGTGTCAGACCTAGTTCTGATGAATCTAAACCAAGAACCTGTAACCTTCTCTTTGTGTCATTTACTACTTTGGCAGTCCTGTGAAGACACTGGACTCCTTTTCAGAATGTTTTTAAGTACATGAAATATAATGTACAAAATTAGAAAGGAAATCAATTACATTGAAATAAAGATGTGATTTCCCATTACCCAACCAGTTTCATAAGCCCCCTAAAATCTATCTGAGGATTCTGGAGGCCTCTGGACCCCAGGTTAAAAACCTCTGCTCTAAAATCAGCCCTTTTCGACTATTTCCTTGTACAGAAAACCTTCAACATTTTCCATATGAAACTTCAACAAAGATGAAGAAGGAATTGGGTCTTTACCCAAGGACCCAGAATATGGGGGACGACAAATTTAGAAGGTGCTAACAGAACTTAGAATGCTTTAGTAGTATAGTTTAGTAGTTTAGTAGAGCCAACACATAGTTTGGAAGACCAATTGTGTTAACATGGGAAACCATTTCCAGAGGTATGTTACATCCTTTTCTTACCTGCTCCATCCCCACTCCCCGCACCCTGCAACCACATTAGTCAAACCAATGTTCTGGAGGATTTTCTTGGCCAAGATACTAGAGTGGTTTGACATTCCTTTCTCAAATATTTTTATAATAGCACATATTTATATAATTTGTATATAAATTTTATATTATATATGTTTTTATATATAAAGCCTTATTTAATCTTCACAACAGACCTGTGAAGTAGCTCCTGCTGTCTCCATTTTGTAGGTAAGGGTATGAGAGGTTAAATGATTTGTCCAGGGGGTCCTGGAAGATTTGTCCTGGAGGGCTTTTTATTTTATAGTGGGTCAAAATCCTACCGCACTTCAAATGAAGGTGCTTATTGCGTACTGTTTGTGATCTTGCTCAGGGCACAGAATTATACATAGAATACAGGGTATTATTTCTATCTAAGTTCAATGATAAGTTAAGAATCCTTTTCTGAGCCATCTTGGGATAGTAGATAGAGAACTGATCCTGGAGCCAGGAAGACCTGAATTCAATGCTTGACACAAGCTACAGGTAACCTTGGGCAGATCATTTAACCTCTTTTATCCTTACCTATGAAATGGAAATAGCAGAATCTACTTCACAGATATGTTGTGAAGATTAAATAAGGCTTTATATATAAAAATTTATACATAATATAAATTTATATACAAATTATATATTATTATAAAAATATTTGAGAAAGGAATGGCAAACCACTCTATTATCTTTGCCAAGAAAATCCCATGGACAGTGTTGGTATGCTACTGTGCATGGTGTCACAGAGTTTATACATGACTGAACAATAAATAATAAAATATAAATTACATATATTCACAAATATTGAAATATTTTGTATTATTTACTATTTTAATGTTCTGTTGGCTTATAGTAAATCAAAATATAAAATAATTTCATTTTACCCAGAAATGTGGGGAATTCTCCACTTTTTTCCCTGTTTTTTTAAACTTACTACATATTTTCTAGAGGGGCTGAATTGATGGAGTAGAAAAAGCTGATTTTTCATTATATCAGCTTCCATGCTATTTTGAATTCAAAGGTTTTGAAATAAAACTCTATTTTCTAGGTATCCACCATTTTACCCTTGTTCCTACTTCTGGCAAACCAAATTTAAACTTGGAATCAAAACACAGTGATTCCAGATTAATTTGAAAAGGTCCATCAATGGGAAAAATTTTTTCATGAGGACCATTTAAATAGCCTGCCAAGGGTGTATTTGGTTACTCTAAATTTTCAACATTCCATCACATGTGAGACTTATATGGGAAACAACTTGCCAGAGGAACATGTCCCATATCAGAATTTATTATTCACCAGACCACTTACGGTGAATTATGGCCTTGTCAGATAGACTTCTTTCTTCCTTAAGGCACTATCTGGAAAATTAGACATATTCTTGTGCTGAAAAATTGGACATTATATTCCTATGCTACCCAAGCTGTGATATGTACAGTATATCACTGTTGGGCATTTCCTTCTCTAGCTTATTTTACCAGATAGAAAGAACAAATGAGAATCCAAGTTAGACTCATCCACCAGCTCATAATTTGTTTACTCTACATTATGCTGAAGCCTACTTTACTTTTTTCCTACTGAATTTGCTCAATGAACCAGTTATGTTGGCTGCATATTCATAATATTATAGCTATGAAGCTTAGAAAGAGCCTGTGAACACAGTACCCAGCACATAGTAGGTGCTCAATAAATGCTTGATGATTGACTATGAAGTCATCTAGTCTAACCCCCTCATTTTACCAAAAGGAAACTGAAATTCAGAAATGCAAATGATTTGCTCCAAACAGATCCAACCTTTGGGATTTTTTTGTGAAATCTGGATTTAGTCAAAGGGCCACACTTGAGGACCTAGAGGGCTTCATGTGGGTTTGAGGTCACAGGTTCCCCCTCATGTTGTAGATCAATTCAAATACTAAAATGAAGATTCCAGAAACCTAACCAAATCATTCTTTGTCCTCAAGTTCATCTGTTGTTGTTCAGTAGTTTGTTATGTCTGATTCTTTGTGACCCTGCTTGGGATTTCCTTGACAAAGATTTTGGAGTGGCTTACCATTTCCTTCTCCAGCTTATTTTACAGATGAGGAAAGTGAGGCAAAGAGGATTAAGCGACTTGCCACCTAGTATGTATCTGAGGCCAGATTTGAACTCAGGAAGATGAATTTTCCTGACTCTAGTCCAAGCGTTCTATCCACTGTGCCATTTGGTTGTCTCAATTTATAACAATAAGGGGCACTACTATCACTTAGAATTGTTTTATAGACAATTCTAAGCTAGAAGAAACCTTAGAAACTATTTCAATCATTTAAAAACACAAATGAAGACGTTGAAATCCAGAGAGGTTTTATAGCATGCACTTCTTCATCAAACTGTCCTTCAAAGTGGGTATAGCATATCCCTAATGAATATTGATGCAAAAATATTAAATAGAATACTAGAAAAGAAGCTATATACTACAAAGATTATACAGTTTGATCAGGTTGACCTTATACCAGGAAGGCAGGGTGGGTTCAATATTATGAAAACTGTAGCTATAATAGACTTTTTATAAAAAGAACAAAAAAAAGTTACACGATTATATTTTTTGAAAAAGATTTTGAGAAAATACAACATCCATTTCTGTTAAAAACACCTGAAAATATATAAATAAGTGGACTTATTTTTTTTAACATAGTAAGTAGTATATATCTAAAATCAAGAGACATTATATGTAATAAGGATATCCCAAAGAACTTTCCAATAAGATTGTGGATAAAACAAGAATATATATTATCACTATAAGTACTTTATACTATGAAAAAATAATAGCTCCATCCATAAGACAAGAAAAGTAAATTGAGGTAATAAGAATAGGAAAAGAAGAAATAATTATTGCTTTTTGTAGATGCTATAATGGTGTACTCAGACAACTTGAAGAGTCACAAAATATATTCAACAAATAATTTTGGCAAATTTGCAAGATATAAAAAATTCGCAGAAATGCAAATTTCCATAAATTATGAACAAAATTCATCAAAAAGAGATAGAGAAATTTCACTTAGAATAACTTTACAATGTACAAAATCCTTCAGATTATATCTACCTAAATAAATAAAAAGAACTATGTGAATATAAATATAAAACAATATTTGTGGTAATAAAGATAAAAATACTAGAGATTTATTAGTTGTTCATGGAGAATACAAGCTAATAAAATAAAAATATCAATACTATATAAATTTATTTGCTTATTTGCTCTCATACCAAAATACCAAAGGATCACTTTATAGACCTACAAAAGCAATAATGAAACCCACTAGGAGGAAGAAAATGGCAAGAATCTTATGGGTAATCATGCAAACAAAAGCAGGAAGGAAGGGCACTTACCAATCAGTACCCAATAAAATTATACTACAAAGCTGTAATCATCACAACAATTTAGTAGTCATAGGGGGGAGAGGCTGATAAATGGAAGTAATCTAAGACTAAGGAGGTACCCATTAATTGGGGAATGGCTGAACAAATTAAGGTATATAAATAAGGTAAATAAATGCAGTGGAATATTATAGTGCCATAAGAAGTGATGAAAGGGAAGATTTCAGAGATTTGTATGAACTGATAAAGATGAAGTGAGATGAATCAGGAGAAAAACTGGCACAATGATAACAACAGAATAAAAACAAACAACTTTGAAAGACTTAAGAACTTTGATCAATGTGATGACAGACAAAGATTGCAGAAGACTGATAGAGAAGACTGCAGAAGATTGATGAAGCATGCCACTCACTAACATAGTGGTGATGAACTCAAGATGCAGAGATAGACATACATTTTTGGACATGGTCAATGTGGAAATCTAGCTCATGTGATTGCCCATATCTGTTACAGGAGTTTTGATTTTATTTTTTTAATGGGACTGGAAGAGATAAAAAAAGTTAAATAATTTTTTAAAAAGTAAAATAAAAGTTACAAAAAGAAAGTACAGTCAAAGGCTAAATTGCAAAGCAGGTAAAATTCATGACCTAATTTTTTTTCAGCAAATTCTTAATTTTTAACATACTCTTACTCCTTACTTATTCCTCCCCTATCCCTCTCCCAATCAGCCCCACAATTTTCCAATAGTCTTGTGCTATCTCAGGTTTCTGGTATAAAAAGGAAGAGTATTTCAATAATAATAGAGGATCCAAGGCAGAAGAAGCTATATAAATGAAATTAACAGTAGAATCTCAGGCACTGTTATAATAATATTTAAATAAGATAAACGAATTGATACTCTGAGCAAATTATTTCAATTTACTGGCTTTCAGGTTCCTCGTTTATAAATTAAAGGGGTTGTCCCTGAGTCAATTCAATTCAGCAAGCATTTATTACATGCCTACGATGTGCCAAGCATGGAAATATGAAAAATAAGGAATAGAATACAATATGAACAACAACAACAATAAAAAGAGTCCCAGTCTATAACAAACTAGCAAAGGACTAGAGTAGAAGACCTGAGGTCCCTTGTAGCTCTAAATCCTGTGATCATATGATCATAAGTCCATCTGCTTCTAAAGCTGATCTTATTACAAAGACTAAACATTACAGGTCTAAATCAGATGATGCCATGGTTGGAGGTCCATCTACATTGGGGGTTCTATGAATTTGTCATTCTTAAAAATCATATTTCAATATAATTAGTTTCTTTTACAGTCTTTTGTATTTTATAAACACTACTCTGAGAAGGGGGTCTATAAATTTCACGAGATTGCCAAAAGGGGCCATGACTCAACAGAGGATAATATTTAGCAAGATATGGTATTGTTCTACTGTAGTAACTGTCATGGCTAAAGTCTACGTGTCCTATTATTTTGTACTTGTCTTAATGCGAATCCATAACATCTACAATTTTAAGTTTTGGTTGGTCTAGTGTGCTGGTCAGCTTCCTAGCATAGGATATGTTATATCTAATGTTTAGATTCTGGCAGTGTGGACCACAATGAAAGCATTCATACTGATCAATGGATTCCCTGTCCCGCTTCCTTATGTATACATTTCAGTTATTTATTGTCTACTTTTCTCTTTAATAAAATTGAAACAATGTTACTTACTCTATATACTGGAAAAGGAACTCACGAATATTAAGCATATGATTTTTCTTTGTATTATTTAATATAAAATATTGACATTTTGGCATTGTAGGAATATAGACAAGTGAATAGGTATTAGATGAAAATTCAGCAAACTTCAGAACATTGAGATTTGGTTCATATTGCAAGGTCTCATGAGTCCTTTGGAATTGTCTTTGGTCCTTGTATTGATCACAGTTCCTAAGTCTTTCAAAGATGATTATATTTATATATTGCTGTTATTGCATGAATTGCTTTCCTAGTTCTACTCACTTTGCATCAATTCATTTAAGTCTTTCTAAAATCATTCACTTCATAATTTCTTACAGTACAATAGTATTCCATTACTTTGTTTAGATTTTCCCCAATTGGTGAATATCTCAGTTTCTTTGCTATTATAGAAAAAGGTGCTTATAAATATTTTTGTACATATAGGTTCTTTTCCTTTTTCTTTGATCTTTTTGGAATATAGAACTAGCAGTGGTATCATTGGGTCAAAGGATATGCACAGTTTAATAGCTTTTTGAGCATAGTTCCATATTACTTGCTAGAATTTTTGAACCACTTCACAACTCCACCAAGAGTGCGTTGAAGTATGTTTTTCTACAGCCATTTTTTCACTTTCCTTTTTGTCAATTTAGCCAATCTGATGACTGTGAGGTGGTACCTGAAAATTGTTTTAAATTGCTTTTCTCTAATTATTAGTGATTTCGAGCATTTTTTTTTTCATATGACTATTGAGAGCTTGGATATCTTTCTCAAAAACTGACGATTTATATCTTTTGATATATATATATATAAATGATTTATATCATTTATTAATCACTTTTATTCTTATAAATTTAAATCAGTTCTCTACATATCTTAGAAAAGAGACCTTGATCAGAGAAACTTACTTCAGAGATTTTTTTTCACTCCAAATCCTTCATCTCTTCCAATTTTATGTGTTTGACTTTGCTTGTGCAAAAATTTAAAATTTTATTTAATTAAAATTGTATATTGTACCTCATGTAAAGATTTCTATGTCTTCTTTGGTTATGAATTCTTCCTCCATCCACAGATGTAACAGGTAATATTTCTTTAGTTTGCTTATAACTCCCTTATCTTTCATATAACTACTCTTTCTTAATTCAAATCCATTGGATCATAATTTAGAAGTGAGAGGGAACCTAGAAGTCATCTAGACAAGAACTTCTTAAACTTTTTCCATTCAAGACCCCTTCAGTGCTTCTTAAGTTGGGGGTCATGGTCCCATATGGGGTCATGACCCACAGTTTAAGAAGTGATGAATTCTAGATTAACTCCATCATTTTACAGATGAGATTAAAAGCAAGTCATGCCATATATACTAAGCAACAAAATGGTATTCAGGCTTAGAACTTCTAACTCCATACCCATAAACTTTCAAATGCACTTAGCAAAAAATGAAATTTTTAAAAAGCTTAAAATGAATGGCACCATCTGAGCACTAAATTGAATGGAACAGAACAAGCTAGAAAATAACTCTATAAAGTATATCTGGTAAGAAAGCAGTTTCCATAGCAACTGTGGTTTACAGATTGCCCTGCATCTAGCTATTTCTTTCAGTATATCTGAACAGGGATAACTTGTACATAACCCTCTTGGAAACCCTATAACTATCCAACATTATTACATAAATAAAATACTTCTAATTGGAAAGGACATATTTCCATGTGCACTCTGTATCGGAGTTTGCATATCAGTGACTGACAGGAAATTGCATTTGTAGATACTCTTTGAAATACCAGCAGTTAAAAGCGTTGATGTAAAATCCAATTATATCTTGTCCCTGTGTTATGGAACACACAGAATGGAGGCAAGTAAATTCTAATAATCTGTGATGTACAGTTCCTCATAATAAAAACAGGATCTTCGAACTATCACTAGTTATTTTTCCTAAAATTTATATTTTGATGCAGCTGTTAATTGAATTGGTGTTAAGCTTCTTCATTGCACTGACTTCAGAAACTTTTTCACAGAGGCTCCCAATCATTGCATTAATTTCTGCATAGGAATGCAGCTTATATCTCTAACTCAGTTAAAAATAGCAAAACGAGTATTCAATACACCTTCATCTTTATTTTCATTGCAAAGAAAAAATGGATTTCTGTTTTTTCACACAGTGATTGAACTTTTAAAATCCTCATTCTAATCAGCAGGTGCACATAACTGACAAATGGTTCTGTCAGTGGACCATAACCATATAATTAGGCTGTTGAAAGACATTTCTGTCATTTGCTAACAGAATGGGCAAAGTGCATATCTCTTTGGTGTTTATGCTGTCAGACATTTTGCAATGTTCTTTGCAGACAGTAAGGAGGTTCTTTTTACAAAGACCAAAGATTTCTCTTTCTTATATACATTTTTAAAAGCCCAGCAGTTTCATACATTTCATACATGACTTTAAAGCACTATGAGTGATATTAAGTGGACCATCTAATACTATCAGATCTTAGTTTCCCTACCTAAAATGGGTTAAAATTCCTTTCTGCTCTGTTGATCTAGGGATGTTGTGAAGTTAAACAAGATAAAAATATTAAGTATTAAAATAGCTAATTATCACATAGTATACAACTCTCTTGAAATTTGCTTTTCCTGGGTTGTTATTCTACTTTTTTTTTTTAAATCAAGATGCCTTTTCCTATCATTTAATATATACCACCTTGTACCTAATGTTCTTTTTTGAAAATATCCATAAAGCTTGGGAAGATGAATTTGGGGGAGGGACTGATCCTGACTAAATACACATAGAAGAAATCTGAGCTGGGTTGGGACAGGGAGGTGAAGACAAAAGAAAATTTTAAAGGCACCTGGTTGTCACATCTCAAGATATTTCAGGGGAGAGAATCCAAAAGAATGCAAAGTGTCTTGGGGGATATCCTTATCTCTTGTTCTCCAACTCTTGTCCCACTTCTCCCAAAAGTATACAGGAATAAAACATGACTATTAATTCACATATCTAATTTTAAGGTTTATAAAATATTTATGAAAATGCATTTATTGGTGATGATATTGATGAAAACATGAGAAGAAAGCACAAATGTTTTTTTTCTCATCACTATCACAGAACTGATTATAAGAGGTATGAAGTATAAAGCAAATATCTATTTATTATGTTATTATTGCTTTTTGATTGCAAAAAGGAATTCGGCATGGTAAAGTGTAAAGGCTCTCCTCTTAATCAGTGTCCTTGAGACAAGAAATGTTAGTATACTCACAATTTTGTACATTAATATATTGAATTTTCATATCAAATGAGGGATAAAACAAATGCAAAGTATTAGTTAGATTTTTCTGACTCTCTGGAGTACATTGGTGTTCTGCACTTTACAGTTTTACTATTTCTCCCTGTAATTCATTCCACTTTTCCATTATATACTTAGATATTATGTCATTTATTTGGTGCACATATTTTAAATTACATATTAATTCATTACCCATGGTATCTACAATTGTGTACTTTCTTAATATCTTGCCGAAATTTTAGGTAACTTTGTGGTCAAGTACTATTTTTTTAGTTGTTTTATTGTAGATTTTTTACACAAAATCAGTGTGATGAAAGCTTTCCAAAAGTGCTTTCCAATACTGTAATGGATGTTTTGTGCAAAGGACAAGTAGATTTTTTTTTCCATTGACATTGAAGTTCTCCAATTGCTTCCGTATATAGATGACTTTGGTCTATTTGTGTCAAGTCCCAGAACATTATAAGTTCTTCAGTGACTAACATGATTCTTCAAAAGAGATTGTTCTTTCAGTCTTCAGAGACAGGTCAAAGTGAATGATGGACATGCATGAATATGCACTTTATAACATGCATCTGACTGGTGACTCATTGAGTTAGTATATCCATAGTTAAGTCTGGGACAGGTATTATAGATGGACAATTAGCTTGGACCATAATTGAATAATTAAAAGTAGGAGAGAAGGATATATCACAATTAGGAAATTGTCCAGCATCTTGTGTAGTCTGGATCTCATGAATGCAAAAGCCTATCCTTTTTTTGGTTTTCTTTTTCTATTTTTGTTTATTAACATTCTTTTCTTTTTAAATTTTGAATTGCAGATTATCTCCCTCTCAACCACCCCTTTACCACCCACTAAGAAGGCAAACAATATAATACAAATTATACATGTGAAATCATGTAAAACATTTCCATATTAGGCATATGTCAAAAAACATAAATTGAGAAAATTCTACTTTGATTTGCACCCAGAGTTCATTAGTTCTCTCACTCTGGAAATAGATACCATTTT
The DNA here is from genome assembly GCA_011680675.1 of Gymnobelideus leadbeateri. Classification (NCBI taxonomy): domain Eukaryota; kingdom Metazoa; phylum Chordata; class Mammalia; order Diprotodontia; family Petauridae; genus Gymnobelideus; species Gymnobelideus leadbeateri. The sequence continues at coordinate 190,576 of WOXC01004523.1, read as the reverse complement.
TTTCATCAAGTCTAATAAGAATCAGAGGCATAGGAGATATGATAAGCAAGCAAAAGATGCCTAGTGAATATGAAAGGCAAGCCAAAGGTGAATGTGAACAGGCTACTGGTGTTAACATACTTGAGAAGATGCACAAAGTTCATCTTGAGTACATGTGTGACAAGAAAAGAAGGTAGGCTGTAGATTGGGCAGTCCAGGCGCCATACTGGTATCCATGAATCTTCATTAAATACTGCTTTCATCACACTGCTTTTGTGTAAAAAATCTACAATAAAACAACTAAAAAAATAGTACTTGACCACAAAGTTACCTAAAATTTTGGCAAGATATTAAGAAAGTACACAATTGTAGATACCATAGGTAATGAATTAATATGTAATTTAAAATATGTGCACCAAATAAATGACATAATATCTAAGTATATAATGGAAAAGTGGAATGAATTACAGGGAGAAATAGTAAAACTATAAAGTGCAGAACACCAATGTACTCCAGAGAGTCAGAAAAACCTAACTAAAAAAAAAAAAAAACGAAGAGTTAAAGATCTAAAATAAACCTTTGGAAAAGTTAGATGGTGACTCATAAATGGGAATAGAATATATATTTCTCAACTCTGCAAGGCACTTTCACACTATGTATAAGATTATAAAATCTCATAAATAAATGCAGAAAAGCATATATCTTAAACACATCCTTTATTGACCATAATAAAAGAAGACTAAAAATGATTAAATCTAGTGACTAAATAACTTAATCTGGAAAAATTGGTGAGTCAAAGTACAAATCATAAACATGCCAGATAATATTATGAAATATTGACAGCCAAAATGTAGCATATACAAATTTGGGGGACACAGTCAAAGCAATTCTCATCCACAAAAGGTGAATAAAAGAGCCAGTTCATGAATTGGGCACACAAGTTAAAAACTAGAAAACCAACAAATTTTAAAAGCCCTATCAAACACCAAAATGGAAAACCTGAAAGTTGGATATTTACAAAATTAAGAACATTGAATTAATAAATAAAAATAGAAGATTAAAAAACATTAATGATAAAGCATTAGCTAATTTGGTGAATATAAAGAGGAAAACCAAATTACCTGTATAAAAATGGAGACAACAATAAATGAAAAAGAAATCATTAGAAACAAGTTATGGGAAGAAATAGAGAACAGAATTATAGCACTTGTAACAAAAAACTACTTTATAGAGTTAGACAAAATAGTAACAAAATTTATTTGGAAGAACAAATGGTCTAGAATATCAAGGGAATTAATGAAAAGAAATGATAGGGAAGGTGGATGAGCTATACCAGATTTTAATTTGTATTATACAGTAGCAGTCATCAAAACTGCTTGATACTGGCTGAGGAGTAGAGTAGTGGATCAATGGAATAGATTGGGTGCATGAGATCCAGCAGTTAATGAGTATAGTAATCTATTATTTGATAAACCCAAAGACCCCAGTTTTTTGGGATAAGAACACACTATTTGACAAAAACTGCTGGGAAAACTGGAATATAGTATGGCAGAAACTGGACGTAGACCATTATCTAACACCATATACCAAAATCAAGTCTAAATGGGTGTATGATCTAGGTATAAAGGATGATACTGTAAGCAATCTGGCAAAGCAAGGTATAGTTTACCTGTCAGATTTGTGGAGAGGGGAAGACTTTAGGACCAAACAAGAATGAGAGAGCATTATAAAATGCAAAATGGATAATTTTGATTACATTAAATTGAAGAGTTTCTGTACAAACAAAGCCCATGTAACCAAGATCAAGAAGGAGTTGGGAAATTGGGAAAGAATTTTTACAACCTGTGTCTCTGATAAAGGGCTCATTTCTAAAATAAACAGAGAATTGAGTCATATCTCTAAGAATACAAGTCATTCCCCAATTGATAAATGGTCAAAGGATGAGTGAAAGTAAAAGTAAAAAAGGATGAAAACAGGCAGTTTTCAGAGAAAGAAATTAAAGATATCTATAAGCATACGAAGAAATGCTCTAAATAGCTATTGATTAGAGAAATGCAAATCAAAACAACTCTGAGGTACCACATCTCTCCAGTCAGATTGGCTAAGATGACAAAACAGGAAAATGACAAATGCTGGAGAGGTTGTGGGCAAATTGGAACACTAATGTATTGCTGGTGGAGTTGTGAACTCATCCAACCATTCTGGAGAGCAATCTGGAATTATGCCCAAAGGCATAAATAATTTCATACCTTTTGACCCAGCAATACTACTTCTAGGGTTGTATCCCAAAGAGATCATAGAAGTAAGAGGAAGACCCATATGTACAAAAATATTTATAGCAGCTCTTTTTGTGGTTGCAAAGAATTGGAAATTAAGGGGGTGCCCATCAATTGGGGAATGGCTAAACAAGTTGTGGTATATGCATGTAATGGAATACTATTGTGCTATAAGAAACGAGGAGGAGACGGATTTCATATTTACCTGGAGAGGCTTATACAAACTGATGCTGAATGAGAAGAGTAGAACCAGGGGTAATTTGTATACAATCACAGACACAACATATGTGTGATGACCAACTATGACAGACTGGACTCTTCTCAGCAATGCAGTGATATAAGTCAATCCCAAAAGCCTCATGAAAGAGAGAGATGCGTACATCCAGAGAAATAACCAGAAAGAACTGAGTTTGAATCCTGAGGGAAGCAAACTACTTGATGTTTTTCTTTTCATTGTTTGGTTTTATTTCCTTTTTACCATTTTTCATCCCATCTAGTACAATATGCCTTTGTAACCTGACTAATGTGAAAGCATTTACAGATCCTATACTGGACTATATGCTGTCGTGGGGGGTGGGGGGAGAGAGGGAAGGGAAATTTGAAACTCAAGGAACTATGGAATTGAATCTTGTAAACTAAAAATAAACAAATAAATTAATAAGAAAAAGAATTATAGCACTTGAAGCCTTCAATGTCTCTCAGGTAGAAAATCTAGCAAAAAAAATAAAAGAAGATAAGATCTAGAACAAAACTTTAGAAAAGTTAGACATGAGAGACGTCTACCAATTACTGACTGGGATTAGAAAACAGTCCATATGTTTTTCAAATCTTCATGATACATTTAAAAAATATGCCAAGTATTAGGGCACAAAAATATCACAAAGTCAGAAAAACAGACATATAAGTATGTCTTTTACTGAACACAATGAAATTAAAATTGCATCCAGTAAGGGACCATTAAATTTGGGATTAAAATATAATTAGAAGCTAAATAACTGAAAACATTAGAGAAATGCAATAATGAACCAAGAGCCAAAGAATAAATAGTAGAAACAATAGATAATTTAATTTGAAAATTACAACAATTAGGGGGCGGCTATGTGGCACAGTGAGTAGAGCCTCGGCCCTGGAGTCAGAAGGACCTGAGTTCGGATCTGGCCTCAGACACTTAATGCACACACAAAAACCTAGCCGTGTGACCTTGGGCAAGTTACTTAACCTCAATTGCCCTCAAAAAAAAAAAATTACAACAATTAGACAACATTTCAAAATTTTTGGTTTTTAGCCAAAATGATACTTTCTGGGAAAACTTTGTATCTTTAAATACATTCATCAACAAAAGTTTAAAAATCAAAAAATGGATTGAGTTTGAAACTAAAAAAAATCTAATAGACAAGTTAAAGTGAAAAATGTTAATTATGAAAATGAAACAAAAGATTAATAAAATTGTCAAGAGAAATGCTGTTGCATGTAGATACATTGTATTTACAACGTAGGTAAACTACTAGCTAATTTGGTTTGAAAAAAAGACAGAGCAAACCCAAATGACCAATATCAAAAATGAAAAAGGACAATTAACAACTAATGAAGAAGAAAAAAGAAATTATTAGAAACTATTGTGCCAAATCATATGGAATAAAACTTATAGCTTAGATGAAATGGGTGAATATTTACAGATATGTAGCATAGCCAGATTAATATAATAGAAATAAATGACTGAAATAACTCAATTTCAGAAAAATAATTTTGAGCAGCCACAACATTTTTATAAATAGCCAGTTCTAGCAAGATTTACACATGAATTCAGTCAAATATTCAAAGAATAATTAATTTAAACAAAAAGATTTGTGAGAAATAGGAAAATATGGGATCCTGTCAAATTCTTTCTATAATATAAAATATGGTCTTAATGTCTAAGCCATTGAGAATCAAGATAGAGGAAGAAAAAATATGAATATACCTGATGAATATTGATCAAACATTTGAATAAAATATTAGTAAGATTACCACAACATATTACACATACAGATCTCTCTCTCTCTCTCTCTCTCTCTCTCTCTCTCTCTCTGTCTCTCTCCTCTCTTTTTCTCTTTCTCTCTCTCCACATACATATACCCATATACATTACAAACATACATATATGCATTTGACAATGTTGGATTTACAGCCAAGAATGTTGATTAAGTATACTATTAGGATAGTTATAAATAGAATGTGCCATATTTATGTTAAGAACAGCAGAATTCCTATATTATATAAATACAAAAAGAAAAATTCTTTTCAGATAAAAAGTGTGGTGCCCATCTGTGTTTACTTCCTATAGTGTTCATCTAAAACCAGCAGCTAGCATCCTGTATAATGGGGATAAACTAGATGACTATTCCATAAAACCAGGGGCAATGATATCTATTATCTCCATTATTATTTGTCTGGTGGTAGAAATGAGAACTGTTGCAATAAGAAAAACAAATTGAGAGAACAAGTATATTCACAGGAAACAAAATTACTGCTTTTTTGCAGATGATATAATGGTTTCTTTTAAAGACCCAGGAGAATCAACTAAAATGAATTGAAATAATAACTTTAGTAAAATAGTATAAATATAAAATATATTTTATATATATAAAATAAATATAAAATATACCCACAAATATCAGCAGAATTTCTCTGTGTCCAGCAAAATCCCCTAGAAAAAGAAATTCCATTTAAAATGCTTACAGAATGTATATATGTTTGGGAGCTTATCTATAAAGATAAATGCAGGACCTATATAAATATAACTGCAGAATACTCTAGAGAAATAAGGATGGACCTAAATAATTAGATAACTATTCATTGCTTATGTGTAGGCAGAGTCAAAAAAGTAAAGATGACAATGCTAACAAAATTAACTTATTCAGTGCCATACTAAACAAAACACCAAAAAATTACTATATAGAGCTAGAAAAAACAATTATCACTAAGTTTATCTGGAAAAATAAATGATTTAGAATGTCAAAGGGAAATCATGAAAATAAAAAGTGGGAAGGAAAATCATCAGATCTCAAACTATGTCAAAAGTTGTAATCAACCATATACAGTACTGATTAAAAAAAGAAATATAGAAGTTAATCAATGGAACAAATTAGGCATACAACATACAGAAGGAAGCAAATATTTTAGGTGAAAGTTTGATAAACCCAAAGATCCCAAATATTGGTGTCCGGGTTCACTGTTTGACAAAACCTCTAGAAAAATGGGAAAGTAGTCTGGTGCAAATTAGGTTTAGGTAAGCATATCACACTACATTCCATAATTGGTTGTGTTTGTCTTTTGTTGTCGAAGAGGACCTTGGTATCAGGGAAATGATGACATGATTTGCAGTTGATTTTGATTTGAGTGAGGGAGGGCTGTGCAAAGTCATCAGCCTCAGAACCTCTGAGAGAGAGAACCTCTCAGAACCTCTTTCTCCTCCAGAACCCTCTGTCCAGTGGCCAGATATTCATCAGGATGACTGGAGATGACCCAGGATGCAATGGGAGACCCTGGCCCTTTTAGGCTAAGGCCTTTTCAGGTACTCACTTAGAGTGAGGCAATGCCTATTCAGTGAATAGGCCTCTGTAAAAAGCAAGTCAAGATATGGCCTCTTTAATTAGAAACAGAAAATAAATCAATCTCGGAGGGGAAGACCCTCAGGGTTGCAGTTCCAAAGAGAAACTGTTACCATTGACATCCACTCTAAGCCAGGAGGGCAAAAAATAGAGCCATTAAATGGAGCTTGTGCAGGGACCTATGTGGTCCAATCTATGAGCTTCATAGTGAACTGGGTTAAAGGTTTTGTGAAAGAAGAAAGAAAGAAAGAGAGAGAGAGAGAGAGAGAGAGAGAGAGAGAGAGAGAGAGAGAGAGAGAGAGAGAGAAAAGAGAGAAAGACAGCAAAACAGACAGAAAGAAATCTAGCCAGTAAGCCCCAAGTTAAGTGAGCAGCTTCTGGCCATCAAAATTTACCCTCCTTTGGAGAGGAGAAGGAGAGGGAAAGGGAGAGGACAAGCTGATTTACCTAACTAGCTGGGTCAGGCAGCTCAGTCTACTCACAGGTTATGTTTATCATTTGGTTTCCAAAAACAATATATGACTGAGATATCAAATGTTATATCATAAACAAATTTAAGAACCAAGAAATAACCTCTCAATATTATGAATAAGTAAAAAGTTTATGACCAAATAAGTGATCAAGAGGATTATTGGAAATAAAAAGGATGAGTTTGATTATATAACATTTAAAGATTTTGTTTTTGCACAAACAAAACCAATGCAAAATAAGAAGAAAAACATATTTGCACAAATTTTTCCAATAAAGGACTCATTTCAGATATACCTGAGGAGTACAGGAAACATTACAAAATACATATGAGTAGGCAGTTTTCAAAGGAAGAACATAAGTTATCAAAAGCCATGTAAAATACTCCAAATCACTAATAACTAGAGAAGTGCAAATTAAATCAACTCTGAGCTTCCACCTTATATCCATCAGATAGGCAAAGATGACAGAAAAGGAAAAATGTTGTATTGTTGTGAAAAAATAGACACATTCATGTTAGTGGAACTTATTTGGTGTTGTCATTTTGGAAAGCAATTTGAAACTAAGTCATTAAAGTAACTAAACTGGTCATACTCTTTGACACAGTAATTCCACTATTAGGCCAATATTCTGAAGAGCTCAACAAAAGAGGGAAAAAGAGGGCAGGTTTTTGTGTAAAGGCAAAGAACTGGAATCTTAAGGAGTGCCCATCAGTTGGAAAAGTGGCTGAAGAAATTGTGGTATATTAATGTCTGGGAATACTATTATGCTCTATGAAATATCAAAAAGGATGATTTTAGAGAACCCTTGGAAGATTTGTATGAACCAACAGAAAATGAAGTTAGCAGAACCCCGAGTGATAAAATTATAACTTTGTACAATTATAAATATAATAATGTAAGGGAAAAAGACTTTGAATGACTTAAGAAACTGTGATCAATGCAATGAACAGTGAATAACACCAGATAATTGATGATAAGCTTTTCTCTTTCAGAGAAGTCACATACCCAAGATGTAGAATGAGGTATATGTTGTCATATATGACAAATGCAGAATTTTGTTTTGCCTATTATTCTCATTTGTTACAAAGATTTTATTTTTATTTTTTAAATATGGGAAGGATATGGGAGGGAGAAAAATAAATGCTTGTTAATTGAAAAAATAAAATTGAAGTTACATAAGGATATCAATGCATCTTAAGAAATAATGAAGGGGACAGTTTCAAAGAAATCTGGGGAGTATTGTATGAATTAATACAAAGCAAAGTGAAGAGAAATAGGAAAACATTGTTATGCAATAACTCTGATTAATGTAATGATCACCCAGTATTTCAGACCACTAATGCTAGAGCAGGCTATCTATTTCATGAAAGAACTGAAAGACTCAATATGCAGAATGAGGTAATCATTTTTGGACATAGCTAACTGTGGGAGGGGGAGAAGGGAGGAAAAGAACAAACATTTCTTTGGTGCTATGTGTAAGTCACTATATAAAGTATTTTATAAATATTATCTTACTTGGTCTTCTCAACAATGCTTGAAGGTAGGTGCCATTATTATTTTACAGATGAGAGAACTTTTACAAATAGGTGAATTGACTTGCCTGGCATCACAAAATTAGTAGTAAGTGTACTTGAGGGCAGAATTGAACTCAGGTGTTCCTGATTCGAGGCCCAGCACTCTGGTAAATGTTTACAAAGGTTTTATTTTATTTTTTTCCAGTGGTAGGGAGAGAGGTGAAAGAAGAAGAAAATATATGTTCATTAAAAAAATCAGAGTTTAAAATAGCAAAGAATAATAAAAAATATGAATTCTTGACGGTAGGGGTTGTTTCTCCCCCCTTTGTATCTCCAGCTTTTAGAACTATGCCTATAATATATTGATTATCTTTTTTATTTATTTATTTAAGCAATTGGGGTTAAGTAAATTGCTCAAAGTTACACGGCTAGTCATTATTTATGTGTGGGTGCTCATTTTCTGAGGTCGGTTTTGATCTCGGGTCATCCCAACTCTGAGGCCAGCGCTCTTACTCACTGCGCCACCTAGCCACCCCTAATATATTATCAACTAAATGCTTGTTGACTAACAGTTGACTGTGTTGTTGTTTGTTATTTTTTGTTGGTTTCAATCATGTCTGACTCTTTGAAAACCCATTGGGATTTTCTTGGCAGATATATTGGAGTGGTTTGTCATTTCCTTCTCTAGTTCACTTTACAGATGAGAAACTGAGCAGAGTTGAGTGACTTGCCCTGGGTAGTGACCTTGTGTCTACTCTGTATGTTTTAGAGAAAAGGAATACTCAACTATCTCCAATCCATGAAATGTACACCCTAAATAAGAGTGAGGCAAGGGTGAAGATATAGCCCGGAGGTTCAATTTAACATCTTTATGGGACCTATAATAACTTTAATTGAGAATGTCTAGAATTATGAGTAAAGGGAATAAATTGCCTCTTCTCTGAACTTATCACTGATGCCTTTCATTGGACTATTCATAGGATTTAGAGCTGAAGGGGACCTTAAAGATCATTTATTCTGGCCCATTCTTTTTTAAAGATGAGGAGAATGAGATCTCTAAGTTACTTCTTAGGAAGCAGAGGAGGAAAAAAAAGGAAAAAAAAAAACATGAGGGATTGTAGCCCAAAATGAGTCACCCTAGTTCATCCTTTGAATGAGAACATTTTGGATGTGGACTGACATTTCCAACTTAGTAAAAAAAGTGGGCAATTTCCAGAAAATTGTTCAAATAATGGCTATTTAAAGATGGTCTGTGCCGTGAAATGATGATTCACAACTAACAATGAAGCAAGTGCAGTGTTGTTTTTATTACCATTCACAGGAGGCTTCTTCGGGATTTTTATTCATCATATAACGTGTAAGATCCTGTATATTATATCCTACATAAATATAAACTGGTAAAACGGCATTAGGTAGAAAGCAGCAGAGCATCTCACGTACAAAAAATAAAAGGGGGTAGGGGTTAATGGCTTTCTTTTTTTATCTCCTTAACTTACTCCTATTCTATATTCTATATCCCAAATACTTATCCCCATCCCCCCACCTGCTTTACTGTTCTTATACCACCCTTTCTCTTGGAAATCTCATTCACTTTTGTAACTTTAAACATTTACAGAAGTTTTTCAAATGAATAAATCCAGCCCTTACCTCTTTTCTTAACTTCAAATACATGTAACTAACTGTAGAGAGAAGATCATCATGTAGATGTAGCACTGGCATCTAAAACTCAACATGTTTCAGAGTTAATTATCTTCACCTCCTCCCCCTATCTACTTCTTTACAATTTCTGTTACTACCACCAACATTTATTCTCCCATATTGAAGTTTTTAATGTTATCTTTGACATTTACGCCTGCCTTACTTTCTACCTTGAATCAGTTGCCAAGCCCTCTTGACTTTACCTCTGTGTTATCTCTGAGAGTAATTGTCTCCTCCTCTCTATTCCTACTGGCATCATCCTACTATAGGTCCCTATTATCACTTGCCTGACCTGTAAATAATAGTTTAGTTATCCTACTTCTCTCACCATTCTAAACTAATCTAGTCTTCCAAGCATCAACAGATTAATCTTTCTTAGGTTCAGGTCTAAACATGTTACTCTTCTGCTCAAAAACTTTCAGTGATTCCCATTTGCCTGCTGAATAACATTCAAACTCCTAAGCCTAGCATTCATAGCCAAACACCATTGGTCCACTGTGCCATCTCAGTCTTATCTCTGATGACTTTCATTCATATATCCTGAATTATTTCCTTTTTCCATGTAGATCACAAATCTTCAAAATCTTAGTAGATGGTATTTAAAAGTTACTATGACCAGAACATTCTTTATCCTACGATCAACTGGGTGTCCTCTTATACCATTATGGAACCACTATTCAAGGTCTTTCCAGTTTGTGTCCTACTGGCATAGATTTTGAGATTGCAAGGTCATAGTCACACCATAAAGAAGAATCAGAGACAGATTCTTATGGGAGTTTGTGTATGATTACATCATTTCTTATTTGGTTTTAAAAATCATTTAATGTGTTAATGAAAGCCAAGAAATATATGAAAATGTAATTTCAAATAGATGTTATCCTATTAAATATCTACATGGAATTATGATCAATTTTGGTATTTGTAATTAGTATAGAACTGAAATTTCATTAAAATGATCTGACAAGATATGTTAGTTTGTCTTTTCTTTTTATATTTCCCCAAGCTCCCTCCAAGTATATAAAAACTTAATTAAATTTTTATTGCCATTATTTTAAACAATATTTTTCCTTGAAAAGGAAATAGTAGATGCATATTAAACTGTGGCTTTTAAAATGCAGTTGAGGATTGAAAGCCCATTTAGTTCAAAGTTTAATTACTTTTTAAAGTCCCCTCCCATTTTTAGTGATTAAAAGACTTCAGCACAATTACAATAATTCAAGAATAGTATGATGGTTATGAATTTTATTTAGTAAAAAATTCCAAATAATATTTACATTAGAAAAGGAAAAGCAAGTGCTTATTTATTGGATCTTAGATTTATATTTGGAAATGACCATATAAATGATCTAGTCCAATGCTGTCATTTAAAGGATGAGGAGTGGCCTCTCACATAGTAAGGAAGAAATAGACCTGGGATTTAAACCCAGGTTTTCTGACTCCAAAGGTATGCTTTCCTTTGAACCAGACCACATCTCCACATTATAATTCTATATATACTTACATTGTCAAATGTACCCATTTTTTGAAGTTACCATCCTTTTTGTACTATGTAGCCAATGATTCTGATGTGATTAGACCGGAAGCTTCATGACTTCAGGCACAGTGACATATTAAAATTTTATGTTTTGATAGCATCTGTACCAATGTTTTGCATGAAAGAGGCATTTTAAATTAAAAAAAATTAAAATGTTTTTGAATAGTTAAATTGATGAAGATTTGTGTTTACATGTGTGTCTGAGTGGCAGAAGCATATAGTGTGATAATTATTACATTGACTTTGCACAAAGGATGCCAAATCCATAGTAATTCAGTTTTGATGCCTTTAAAATGTCCTTACCCTCATTTCAGAAAGAAAAAAATCACGAATCACTCTGATTTCTTTCAAACCCTATGTTACAATATTGTCATTGATAGCAAAGGAGCAGCTTGTTTATAATAAAGTTACATAATATTTCCAAATTCTTCAAGGCACACATGCAAATAATAAACTGAGAATACTTGATCATTAAATGAGAAAAAAATTATGAACACATGATATTACCTTAAGACTCAAAATAATGAACTAGAAGCATTTGTTGCTACTATCTGCAAAGTACTCTAAAACAAGGTAAAAACAAAATTATATGACAATCAGAATCATCTAGAAATCACAATAAATGACAGCTAAAGGGAAGCCTTCAAGTGTCATCTAGGACTCAAATGAAGAAAGCTATAGAAAGAAATGTAGCTCACATATTTGGCAAAAATACATTTCTAAGTAATAGGGAGGGGGGTGGCTAGGTGGTGCAGTGAATAGAGCACTGGCCCTCGAGTCAGGTGGACCTGGGTTCAGATCCAGCCTCAGACACTTAACACAAAAACTAGCCATGTGACTTTGGGCAAGTCACTTAACTCCAATTGCCCTCCAAAAAGCAAAAAAAAACCTAAAAAACAAAAACTAAGTCATAGAGAAAGGCATTGAACAGCATGCATTTTTTAAAGTAAAGAAAGACTTCTAAATAAAACTAGGAGCTGGTTTTGTTAAATTAATTAAAATATTAATTATTAGCTAATTTGATAGAAAGAGTAAAAAGAAATTTACAATATTTAAAATTAACAAGGAAAAGTCATAACAAATTAAGATGAAATAAAGGGAATTAATAAAAGTATGTTGCTCAATTATGTGAAATATAGAATGGATAGTTTCAGAGAAACCTGAAAAAATTTGTATGAACTGATGTAGAGTGAAGTGAGTAGAAGCATGGGGACAAATTGTATAATGACTTCAATAATGTAATGTGAAAGGTGTAAGCCCTGTGACCAAAGTAATGATCAACCACAATTCCAAAAGATAAATGATGGATTATGTACTTTCCCTCTCTTCCTCCATTTTCTGACAGAGAGGTTTTAGAACAGTGGTGCAGAATGAAAGAATGATATATAATACAATATAACTATATACACATATATAGATGTATGTATGTATATATATATATATATATATATATATATATACACATGTATTAGATAGATCTACACTTTTTTGACTTGAGTTTTTTTATCAATGTGTGAATTTTTTCTTGACTATGCTTATTTGTTAATAAGCTAGTTCTTTGTGTGACAATGCCAACTCCCTGAGTAACCTCATACTCTAGGTACTCCTTATGGCCACCTAAACTTCACAGAGGTTGTTGTCTCACCCATTTCCCAGTAGGACTTTCAAGCTTCTCTAAGCATCAATCCGATCATGCTCCATCTATGACTCCACAAGAGTTACCTTGCTCCCATCCAAGAACCCTCTACTCCAAACCCTTCCCAGCTACACATAGCTGCCTCAAGTCCTGTGACAATTCTGTTTCCAGGCTAGATTCCAACAGTAACCTATCTGCACTGATTCCACAGTGATCAACAAACTCCCATTCCATCATTCTTTTTCCATCCGTGTGATTCTGAGTCTCTTGTTGCAATTGGACAAACCCTGTCATCAGTCCACAGTTCCTATTCCCCTCAATCTACTCTCTCTATAGATATTCACCCCTTCTGCTGTGCTCTCTGGAATGCCTACTCCATGGGAAACAAACTAGCTTGTTTCTCAAAACATTTCCTTTCTTAGTCCTTTCATTTTCTTGCGCTCTTTGAGATCTGACTCCCTCCTGATGACACAGCTTCCCTGAACATAATTTCCAGCACTGGTTATAGTTTTTAATACATGAATTCACCAATGAACAAGTATCTATTATTATAACTCTGGTTAGGCACTGTGTTTAGGTGCTGAGGATACAAACACAAAGAATGAAATGATTCCTATTCTCAAGGAGATAGAATTGGGGAATTTATTAATAACACTTTTTAAAAAAATGAAAGTGTCACTGAAGTATTTTTAAAATGCACAAAAGAGAACAGAAGGAATTTTATAGAGAGACACAGAAAAACAGGACAGTTTTGAAATGAATGTGTTGAATTTACTGTGTTAAAAATAAGTTAGAGTGAAGGTTCTTGATTTTTACATGCGATTCTTTCCTTTCCTCTTTTACAGAAATGGTATTGTATGTTGGTGTTTGTCAAGTTCAGAATAACACAAAAAAACTTAAAACGTTTTTAAAAATATAGACTTTCCACATCCAGCGTTAGTTCTAACTGCTTGACTGTCAGGAAATCACAGATATTTGGGTCTTTCCAGTTAATACATTTACTGGCATTTTGATAGTGATTACAAACTCAGTCATCCAGATTTTTTTTTTCTCTGAGTCATCTGCAGAGAAAAATATTATCTCTGGACTACAGGAAAAATAACAAAATTCCAACAGTATTATGAGTTTCAACATGGATTTTTGAGTTTTGAAAAAGAAACTTAACACATTGACAATGATATTATCTAACCATTAAAGAATTTAGGAGGGTAGGGTGTTGGAAAAATATCAATATACATATTGAAGTCCCCTAGTATGAGGGCAGAAGTTGGGGAGGAAAAAAAAGATCGTGAGCCAGGCATTGAATTGGTTGGAGAAGAAAGGAGACTCTCCTTGACTTTGGTAGACAACATCCACCAGAATCTTGATTGGCTGATAAATATGGATTCTCCTTCGGAGGAGAAGTCACTGAATTGTGATGGTAAAGGAAGAGTCTGAAAACTTATTAATAAGGGGAAGAATGGAATATAGTCCTTCCACCATGACTATTGTGTGTGTGTGTGTGTGTGTGTGTGTGTGTGTGCCTGTGTGTATATTTTGGGGGGGAGATGTGAGTGAAAGTATGACCAGTGCTGAAAATTGTGGCCAGGGAAGCTGTGTTATCAGGAGGGAGTCAGATCTTAAGGAGTGCAAGAAAATGAAAGGACTAAGAAAGGAAATGCTTTAAGAAACAAGCTAGTTTTGTTTCCCACAGTGTAGGCATTCCAGAGAGCACAGTAGAAGGGGTGAATAGCTATAGAGAGATTGGATTGAGTCATAGATGGACCATGATAGGATAGATGCTTAGAGAACCTAGGAAGCCCTACTGGGGAAGTTGAAGGTGTGACAATAATGTCTATGAAGTTTGGGCAGCCATAAGGAGTACCTGGAATGTGAAGCTGCTCAGGGGTGTCAGCATTGTTACAGAAAGGGCTAGTTTGAAATAGTAACATTCTGCTACACCATTCAATTTTGGACTAAAGCTTAGGAAGGCTAGCTACAAGCAAAGACAAACATAGAAAATCTCACTGAGGAAGATCCCCTCTCTCTTCCCTGATTCTCTCTTTACCATCTAACCCAAGAGTGTGAAGTTCTGTTCTCCATACCACCCAGATCTTCATTCTCAACAGGAAAATGACAATGGCAAGATATCTAAGAATGGAATAGTTAAAGCATTTGCAGGGAAATCATTTTGTGGAATCAAATAGATTAGATAATGTCATCACAATATACTTCAATGTCGAAAAGTCCAAGTTTAGGAATTAATGGTATAAAGTCAAGTGAGCAAAACCAGGAGAACATTATATACAGTAACAGCAATATTATAATGAGGACCAAATGCAAAAGATTTAACTACTCTGATTGGTTCAATAATCCAAGACAATTCCAAGGAAGCCATGATAAAAATGCTATCTACCTTGAGAGAGAGATCTGATGAACTCTGAGTTTAGAGTGAAACATATTTTTTTTACTTTATGTTTCTTGCTTTTTCTTGTCTTTTTAGTTTTCTTTTTGCAACATAATAAACATGGAGATATATTTTGCATAACTTTACATGTATAATTGATATGATTGATACTCCTTGCCTTCTCAATGGGTGGAGTAAGAGGAGGAGGGAGGGAAAGACTTTGGAAATCAAAAAGAGAAAAAAAGAATTAGTGGTCCAAATTAAAAACTGGGATTTGAATATTTTGATAGTTTACCAGTTACTAACATTTTTCTTGTTTCTGAACAATGGACCCTGAGTCCCATTTCAAATTTAAGAAGTTGGGCCATATAATCTCTATAGTAAAATAAAACAAAATCTACTATGACACAAAGCTTTAAATCTTCCAAGGGAGGAAAGGAAAGTCACTGAATTATCTTTATCTATAGGATACAGTACTTATAAAAGTTGAATTTTGATTGCTTCAAAGCATCATGATTGACAAAACAGCCTTAAATATTATAGAGTTTAAACACAAGTACAGCTGTCGTATGGGGATGTACAAGGAATTTCTTGTAACAGAGAAGGGCTACTCATCAACTCAAGGGAATGTAAGGATAAGCCATCTAAATGAAACAGTAGAAACAGCTGGTGCACTCATAAATTTATATGAGACAGTTCAGCTGTATAGAATGAAAATTATGTTCTACTAACACTCTTTTTAATTAACTATAAAAGAGATTGCATTGCAAATTATAGAGATAATATCTGTTATTCAAATAAAACTATTGTATTTTTTATTCAAATAGCTTTACCAAATTTATTTTACTAATCTCTTAAATAATTAGAAGTTTGGCTCATAAACATGTTTGATGGTACAAAATTGATGGGTTTGCCTTCACTCTGAAGGCACTTTTAGTTTTGTTAACAACTCTTGCAAATGTTTGCTTGGGGGGAAAGTTAAAATTCTTGGTTATATCAGGTTTCTAAAAAAAATAATTATTGTTTTTATTTAAATTATCTTTGTTTTATCTCCTCACTATTATCCCAGATAATTAAAAGGTTAGATATATTATGATAATTTGTAGTAATTAGTATTTTTTCTCCCAACAAAAAGGCCCAAAATATATTTCATTGGCTTTATGCTGATTTTGCTGTCTATTGAACTAATAGATAACTAACATTGTTGTATAATGGAACAAAGATTTAATTAATCTTGGATAAATTTTTTAAAAAGACCTTGCTACAGAATTTCTTCCTATATTTTAAAGACAATAGCCCCATTTTTCAAAGGGAAAATAATTTACTGGGGGCATGATGTGTCCTGACCACTGAGATAAGATGGCTGCCTACCAGCAACCTCTCTCAAGTTTATCTGGGAAATGTAGTTTATGTAATCAAGATCATAACCTACTTGAATCCCTTCTCTGAGGCAGCTTGGGAAACACAGTCCAGGATGAAACAATATTCTGATGCATCAGAAACAGATGCCTGGTTCAACTTAGTGGGTTATGAACCTGTTTTTTATGTTTCCTGGACCATACAGGACCACAAGGAAGCATATGCCCTCACCAGGGTGACCAATGATCTCTTAACTACTCAGCTTTCTGGATATCTCTTCAGCTGTTTTTGTTTTAGTATTTATATCTCCATTTCTTAGTACAGTATCTAGCACACAGTAAGTGCTTAATAAATGCTATTCATTCATTCAAGCAAAATCTTCTATACTCAAAGTCACATTCCAAAAGGTTGTCTCAATCCTTATTTTAACCAAATTACAAAGAAATGAAGGCAAACAATGGAATTAGACTGAGCTCTACAAACATGATCACTGCTTAATCCTAAACAGACTGCAGACCCCAAGTTGTTGAAGCCTCTTTGCTCATCTTCCTCAGGGGCATGACAAAGCCCTCGTTTTTTCTTTCCCCATAGGTGTGAGTGCCACCCAAGTAGTCTCTGAATTGCCAGCAATGAGGCTGGAAATCTACTTATTTCATAGTTAACAAACAGTAAGAAGACCCATCCTGGAATGTTTGCTTGAAGGCAGAATTACTTCGGGTTTCATGAAACATACTTACTTGACATCCAACAGGGGAAAAAAGATGAAATGTATACTTTTCTGTCACAGCTATAGCTGTGAATACCTTGTCCTATTTAGAAGTCTAACAATGCTTTCCCTTGTATGGTTTCTTGAAGCACTTCAGAGTTATTATCATCTGCTGGGCAGAATTATTATCTCTTTTACATCTAGAAAACCTGAGCCTCAGAGATATCTTCCCTGGAGCTACATGACTTTGTTCACTGTAAAAATAGCAAACATTCACAGGCTACTTAAAGTAAGATTCTTTAAGGATGAAAAATCACAGAATCAAAGGTTTGAAAGTAACTACAAACCCCAAAGGTCATCTTTTTGGTTGTTGTTGTTTTCCTTTTTCCAAAAAGAACTAGAATTGGATATCAACATTATTTTTATATCTCCACACAAGAGGCATGCAAATAAAAAAGTCATATACATACAACTCTATTTAATGTACTGTAACTTTGTATAGTGTGCATATTCACAGAAAGAATCATGCAGTGTCTAGGAGCATTAAGAATATAGACCTCAAGTCAGATGAAAAAAAAGTCTACATGAACCCCTAGAACGATTCTGCCATGTTTATTTAAGTATAGAGGCATTCATGGTATATGGTAAGAAAATTGGAATTGTAGTTGGAAGACTTTGGTTTGAATCCTTGTTCTAACACTTATTGGCCTTGTACCCTGGGTAAATTATGAACCTCCCAAGAACCTCAGTTACTTCAGCATTAAAATGAGGAAAATAATTCTTCCTTACAAAATCACTTAAATAATATTGAGCAGGGATAGTGCTGAATTTGGAGTCTGGTGGACCTGTGTGCTTGAATCCTGCCTCCAACAATTACTAGCAGTGTGACCCTGGACAAGTCATTTGACTTTTCTGAGTCTCAGTTTCTTAATCTTTAAAAAGGAGGTTAATGAAATGAGCATCTACTTCATAGGTCTGTGAAATATCAAGTGAGAAAACTCATGTTAAAAGCTCTGCAAACCTTAAAGTGTTCGATGATGTTATCTATTTTTGGAGTCTTGGTTTTCTCTTCTGCAAAAAATGGGAATGAGGTTTCTGCTACCTCCCTCGAAAGGTAGTGAAAACAGCATTTTGTAAACACAATATAGAGATATCCATTATTACTGTTTTCTCCCTTGCACTGTCACCAGCAACCCACTTCCATGTCAAGAACGAAGTCAAGAAACCTGTTTTCCTCCTGTTAAACCTAAAATGCTGGATTTGGAATCAGCCAACTTCAGCTTGAATTCAAGTTCTGAAGCACGTTACCTGTGCACCACTGGGAAAGTCATTTATCAGTTCAGAGACTTTATTTCCTCATCTGGAAAACAAGCAGGTTGGACAAGGCAAGCCCTAAAGTCTCTTTCAGTTCTGTGACCCATGATGCAAATTTGACTCTGCTGAGTTTCAAAAGAGGTTTCTGAGGGTAGAAAGTCAATCTGGGCAAAAAAGGGGAAAAAGATGTGGTTTCTCTCTTATTTCCCCAGGATATTTTCCCACTCATCATCCTAAAATTTTCTGTAGGTCAGGGAAGAAGAGGAATAGGAAGAGGAGGACCTCCTTTACCCTTAGCTTTTCTTCCCATCTCCTATTCCCCAGACTGTTTCTAGACACTAAGCTTAGTCATCAGAAAGCTATGGTAATTAGTAAAGCACTTACCAGCTTTATGAATTATTTAAACTTTTTAGACCTCAGTTAAGTTATCTGTAAAATGGGAATAAAAGCATATAACTCATATGGTAGCTATGAGGCTCAAATGAGATAATATATGTCATAAAACACTTTGCAAGCCTTAAAGTGGTATAAAATGTTAACTATAATTTTTCTGGTGACTGCCATTTATCTAGGTCAGCTATGGAACAAGACAACACCAACCTTACCAGGAGACAGTACAGTAATGATATGGGGCTGAAACAGCTACTTGGTCCTTCTTCTCCCAGGCCAATGGTGCTTACATTCCTAAACCTAAACATTAGTATTAAGTGTCTATTCCTTCTTTTATAATTTAATATTAGCTAATAACAAGTATAGAGGACTTATGAGAATAGACTTTATAACCACACAATCAATATGCCTATGCCTTGTTGATTATAAATTTAGTTTCACTGAACCATAGAGATGACTTTAATGCCAGGTCTGCAAAGGACTTTAGGGATCATCTAGCACAACATCTTGATTTTATAAATGAGGAAACAGAGAGCCAGACAGACCAAGTGCCTTTCTTAATAGAGCTTAGACAGTGAATTAGTGTAGAACTGGGATTAGAACCCATATTTTCTGGCTCTTTGAGAGCACGTTTCTTCTGGAACAACATGGTTGGCTTTGGGTAGGCCCTGTCTGAGTCAGAATAAAATCATACATAATAACAGCTTTTCCTTCCCCTCTCACCCAGTTTTGTTTCTGCCCCCTCCCCTTTTCCTTTGCCATGCCAAACAAAACATATAAGATAATGATCATTTCCCTGCTTTTAAGATATTTATAATGGAATTAAAACATATATATTAAAATATTTATGATGATTAGTATTTTTCCAAAGAAAAAGATAATGAGGAGAAGGACTGTATAATAGTACATACAGTGAAGAGTTGGGAGGGAAAGGGGAGTGGGGGGAAACTAAGAACTGAGACAGAAGGTTATCAAGACACAGTGAGCAGACCATATAGAAAGGTAGGAATGAGGAAAGGAGTTGGAATAAAGGTGCTAGGAAAACCAATAGTAATATATTACATTTTTATGACAGGTCTATAGACCTTTGTTTAAGCAGTTTTCGTGCAATTTTTCTAAGAGCTTACTTTTCTACAGCTACTAGTGGGCTCAAGTATGGGAAGAGAATGTTGGAGAGAATGGGGAATATGTGAATGTGTGGTTGGGCGACCAGTTCCCAAATTGCACAGTTTTGTTAGCACATGAAAGGAAACCTTGAATGTTGAAGAAGTAGAGAGCCTTCTAAGGAAATTTATAAAAGAAATTAAAAACTAGGTGACATTTGGTACATTTTCCACTAAGCCTTAATTACGGGATTCCTAATCTTTTCCTTCTTTTGATTTTCTGGTTTCAAGCAGGAAAAAATTAGTTCCTTCTCTAACATACTTTGCTTCAGTGTTGCACATAGATATGATAGGCTAATAGATATCAGGGAAACAGGACGGTATAGTGAAACCTCCCCCCCCCCCCCCACTGTATTTTGAATGATATGATCTGAGCTTGAATCACATCTGTGCCGTTTTTTTTTTTTTTAATTAATTTATTAGTTTAGTTTCAGTTGACAAGATTCAATTCCATAGTTCCTTGATTTTCAAATTTCCTTTACTTCCCTCCCCCCTCCCCTCATGACATCATATAGTACAGTATAGGGTCTGCAAATGCATTCATATTAAACATTATTCCAATTACAAAGGCATATTGTACTAGGTGGGATGAAAGATGGTAAGGAAGAAGTACAACCAAACAATGAGAAGAACAAGATCATTTGGTTTGCTTCCATCAGGATTCAGGCTCAGTTCTTTCTAGTTATATCTCTGGATGGCACATTTCTCACTTTCTTGAATCATTCGGGATTAACTTATATCACTGCATTGCTGAAAAGAGTCCAGTCTGTCATAGTTGGTCGTCACAGATATGGTATGTCTGTGATTGTATACAAATTTCTTCTGATTCTACTCTTCTCGCTCAGCATCAGTTTGTATAAGTCTCTCCAGGTAATTGTGAAATCCGTCACCTCCTCGTTTCTTATAGCACAATAAAATTCCATTACATTCATATACCACAACTTGTTTAGCCATTACATCTGTGCCGTTTACTAGCAATTTGGTGATGAACAATACACTTAACCCTATCTAAGGTAGCTTTTACATATGTCAAATGGGTGCAGTGATATTTGCAGTCCCTCACAAGGTTATTGTAAGGAGACTGGGGTATATGGGGAGTTCAGGGAAGACTAGCACCTCTGGTGTGAGGGTTTGCTAAATCCTTTTCAGGGCTGCTCATCCATCTTCACTGTCCAATCTGTCATCCAACTGTCACCTGTGGCTCCAAGAAGGTGTGGCATGTTACAGACTCACCCTAGTAAAACATCCCAGCAAATGGGCTAAACCAGGTTGGGGGTAACTGACAGGCCTCAAACCTATGGTGAGTTAGGGGGATATCCACCCAATAATATGAAGACTTTCCCTCAGTGGAATGGGCAGATAAGAATAATTTGTTCCAGTGGCCATGAAGGTAGCTGAAGCTGGTGCTGGGGAGCTCGTAGAACTTGATCAGAAATCGAAGAAGCCAAGGTCATCAGCTGAATCCTGTAACATCTCCAGGCATTCTGACTTTTGTGTTGCGATTAGACTTTGATTATTTTGGAAGAGAGATTGAGGGCTTGTGCACCTCTGCCTCACTTCAATTCACATGCACGAACAATATTGTACGGATACTGTGCTATAAACTTCGGTGTTATATAATTTGAAATAGCATTATTATCACCTAGCTCAGTAGGTTCTTTTGGAATAGAGCCCTTAGGTTTCTTCACAATAGTAGCCTGTGACTTTTATTTCAGTCATTCCCTTATTCCCTAGAAAATAATTGTGGAAGGAGCAAGTGATATCCCCTGCCCTCCCACAGAGGTTCCTTGCTTCTAACTTTCCCCCACTTCCACCCCATGGCAAACCACATAATTGTGCCTCTTTCCCAACAGATTGAAGCTATGTCATTATCTTTTCTCAACATTTTCCACTCTCATTTAAATAAGTCTTTCTACCCCTAAGAATTTGGATGGAGAGATGTTAGGTAGCTATTACTTGAAATTTAAATACAATAATTTAAGCCTAAATATATGTACTTTGATTTAGCAGTTGGATTACCTAAAGCAATTTTCAATTTTGAAATTTTGCCTTCTTTCTTTTCTATAGACTCTTCCTCCTCCTTATTCTTCTCTTTCAATATAATAGGACTTCCAATTAGCTGATGCAAATGCATATGAAAATATTTTAAAATAGAAAATTTAAGGGGGTTTTTCAGTAGATTTAAGGTTATGTCATCGTATAGTTAATCAGCCCACAGATGTGAGCTGATTGCTTTGTGACATAAAAGATATGTAGGGTTAGGGTGGTGCCTATTGTGGCAGCTGGGTGGCAGACTGCATAGAGTACCAGCTTGAGGTTAGGAAGACTCATCTTCCTAAGTTCAAATCTGGCATCAGACACTTACTAGCTGTGTGACCTTGGGCAAGTCACTTAACCCTGTTTGTCTCAGCTTCCTCATCTATAAAATGAGCTGGAGAAGAAAATGGCAAACCCTTCCAGTATCTCTGCCAAGAAAACCCCAAATGGGGTTATAAAGAGTCAACCATGACTGAAAATGACTGAACAACAGCAAAATGATAGGTATATGAGCCAAATAATTTTCCTTCTAATGGTAGAATTCAAAGTGTGGGCTTCACATGTAGTAATGGCAGGGTTTCAAGCTGTTGTGTCACCATATTTCTTTGAACATTTTCTTTTCTCTCTGTTGTCTCTAGGATGAACACAGTTTATTGTTGAGGTTCATGTTTTGGTGTTTTGGTATATAGTGTTTAAGGATTGTTTAAGTATGTAAAAATACTCCTGATTTTACTGGCAATAATGGCAAGATAAAGGAGGTGTTATTGATTGAAGGAGGCTTCAGGGCATCAAAACCAAGTGGAGATTTCATTAGAACACACAAACCAGAAAGAAGGTTGGAAGTTGATGTGAACTGTCATGAAAAGGGGAGAGAGCTGAACTGCAATCAATCAGAACTCTTCTATTAAGGACAACTTAATATATCCAAATCACTTGAAAAAAAATCCAACTGAAGACCTTTATAGGCAAAATATTTTTATTTATTGTATTAAGAAGATTTTCTTCCCACTCCACCCCCTTGGGTTCTATAATATTCTAGAACATTATCAATAAAGGATGCTCTCCTCTTTAAAAATAAAAAGTGAAAATGATCAGAAAATAATAACTATCTATTGCAAATTAAATTTATGGAACATTTCCCAACAAACAGTTGGGAAGTAGTGAGTATAAACAATTCATGTCCATTTTACAAATAAGCAATGAAATAAACGTATGAATCTAGCTGGACTCCTTACTATTTCTCACCTCCCAGATCTGGGATGTGGCCAGGGCCTGCCACTTTTACCTTTGCAATATCTCCTGAACCTGCGTCCTTCTCTCCTCTCACATAGCCACCACCCTAGTGTAGGCCCTCCTCACTTCATAGTTGTACTATTGCAAACTACTGCTAGTAGGTCTGGGTCTGTCTGCCTCACTTGAATCCCTACTTGAAACCATCCTCCATTAAGTCACTAATGTGATTTTCCTTAGGTATGGGTTCATGCACATTGCACCTCCTCCCTATTCAGTAAACTCTGGTGGCTTCCTATTGCCTCCTGGAACAAATACAAAATGTTCTTGGCATTCAACCATAACCTATCCCACTCCTCCCTTTCCAAGTCTTCTTAAACATTACTCCCTCAAGGGGTACTCTTTGATCTAGTGATACTGGCTTCCTGGTGTTCCACTAACAAGACTAGACTCAGGGCATTTTCTTTGCTTGTCCCTCATGCCTGGAATACTCTCCTTCCTTCACTCTGACTATTGACCTCCCTGGCTTCCTTTAAGTCCTAACTAAAATCCCACCTTCTACAGGAAGCCTCCCTCAACTCCTTTTACTTCCAACGCTTTCCCTCTTTTAATTATTTCCTATTTATCCTCTATGTAGCCTGCTTCATATATATATATGTCTGTATATCTTTGCCCCCATTTGATTATAAGCTCTTTGAGGGCAGGGACTTTCTTTTGTCTCTTTTTGTATCCCCGGTGCTTAGTACTGTGCCTGGCACATAATAAATATTTATTGAATGAATAAGTGAATATGTGAGAGTAAGCTTGGTATAACAGGAAAATAAAATAAACACACTCATAACCTATCAACAGGAGAGATCTGGGTTTGAATCCTAGTTTTAACACCAGCTGTGTTATCTTGGCTAAGGCACTTAACTAAACTTTTTAAAGCTCAGTTTTCTCATCTGTAAAATGGGGATAATAAAGAGGTTTTTATGAAATGTGAGTTGTTGCTATAGTCATATAGCTAAAAAATTCATAATTGGAGCTAGAACCCAGGTGTTTTGACTCAGTTTTTTTATTGTACCATGCCAATGCTTAATTCCCCATTCTCAAAGAAAATATTTATTTTTCCTATATTTATTATATACATTCCTAAATGTTTATTTTTCCTATGATTGTCTATATGTGGTCAGGGTTCAAAAATATTTCAAACCAAGTTACCGTTTACAGTCAGATGCCTCACCATACAGAACACAATGTTTGCTTTGTCAGAAAAGGATGACAGCTCATTTTTTTGGGCAGGGATAACAGAGATTGAATCTGGAAAGAGTGTTTGGCAGCTCAGATGGAATTAACAATGGCTTAAGGTGATGGAAGCTTTTAAGGACTGCTGGCAAAGTATCAGCAGGAAGTGGAGACACCTTGCTTTACCTTTACCATAATAACAAAATGCATCTTTGGGGAAAGCAAATGTCTAAAGAGGTCTGAGACACAGTGTATAAGCACTAGACTTAAGTCCAGAAATCCAGGTTCAAGTCCTAAGAAATGCTGATTGTGTAACACCCATAGGCTAGTCTCTTACAGTCTCAATGCCCTATTCAATATAAGTTGCAGACAAGTTTTAATTTTCATTGGTTGGGGGAGTTTCCACAGTGGGAGGGCTATACAATCACAAAATCTATCCATCTCAGATCCTAATGTTTAACCTTCAATAAAAACCTATTGCAAAGTTCAAATTCAGAGAGCAAATTTGATGGACACTCCATTGCTCTCCACAGGACAGAATTCAGGTTGAATTGCCAAGAATAGAAACGTAATCTCACAACATTCCAACAATGAGGATGGTCTGTAGGAGGTCAGAAGGACAGAAGATGACATTCAGAATGGGAATAAAATACAGAGAAAAGGAAATAACTTCCTGCTCTGCTTCTTTAAAAGGGTAAAAAAAATTACAAAAAGCCATTGTCAAATCAGGTCACCTTTCTTGTATTTGGGGGAACTTTAGTAGACTCCCTATTTGTAAGAGTTGCAGTTTTAGAGGCTTTTAATCGACAATCTTATGAACCATCTGGAACTAAAAGGAAATATGACAAGAGAAAAATATTGAGACAGGAAGCTGAATTTTTAAAAATAATCACCCCAAATCACTCCTCAGCAATGTTTCAAGTCTGCTACATGAAGATATGACTCACTATGAGTGGAACAAAAATGGGTACAGGCCCAGGGCACCAGGAAGACTGCTAGCTATGGTGGTCCCAGGGGAAAGAATATGACATTTCTTGGCAACATTGAGTTTCTCCTGAAACTTCAGACCTTTTCTCATGTTATAGAGATGAAGGAAGATATGGAAGTTTAGCTAATTATCTTAACTCACATATATACATGGTTCAGAGAAGCAGATTTAGGATCAATGTGATGAAGAAACTTTATAACAATTAGAGTTATCCCCAAAAGAAATGGGATGCATTGGGAGGTAAACCAGGGGTATGCTGAGCCAGCTTAGACTAGCTTGCATGAGAATTTACACCTCAGAAACTGGCAAACACTACAAATGAGGGTTCAAATTATTATTTTATTGATTGTCTAGAATAAAAACAATGGAGAAAACATTAATAATATAGATTAAACAGTGTTCCAGTTATGTATATACATAGATAGATACATATGTATATGCATATGCACATATGTATGTATATATCCACAGATAAAATATATATGAATATTTACATATGTGTTTATGTATGTAATTACATATTTATATACATCTGTGCATATGCATGGACACACAAACATATACAAATACGTATATACATACATGTTCTGGATAGTGAAACATTTATCAGGTTACCCTAGAGGTAACCTCCATTGGAGATATTCAAGCAAGATGCATATCAAAGTTGAAATAATATTTGCCAGACAATTATAGAGGAGGCTCTTTTTCAGTCACATGATATGGCTGGGTGATGATTTCTCATCCAGTTCTGAGATTCTGTGACATAATACTTTCAGGTTCATGAAAGAGAAAGATGAGGAAAATTTGAATGAGATGGTTCCATAGTGGAACAGCCATAGTCATAAGATGTACATGGGTCCTTGTTTTCAGGTCCATTTCTCTCTGTATGTACCCTGCTGCCCTGTGGAGAGTACCACAACTCTGAGAGAGATGGGAGGAGGCACTATAGCACCAAGGAAGATGGCTGGATTTGGAGTCAGAGAAACTTGGATTTGAATCAAGGCCCCTTTATTTCCTGTCTCACCTTGGGTAAGTTACTTCACTCTACTGTGTCTCCATTTACTCAGCTATAAATTGAAGTAACTCTACTCTAGGTGGCTACAATAATGGTAGCTTCCACAAGATAACTTATCATCTAAAAAGTAATCTTGCCATCATGGAAAGTGCCCATGATTTGTAATTATGAATTCTTTTCTACCTATATGACCTTGGGTAAGTCATTTCACTTAATGTGAGCCTCAGTTTCCTCTGAGACTGTTATGTCCTTTGTACTCTAAATCTTTTAATCACATCCTAGTGATCAGACTGGTTTCAAAAGAAACTCTTTTGTTAGAAAGTTAAAATTTGCTAGAAAATCAATTATTATTTTAAGACCTGTCTGCCAACAAGACTCATCATTCCAAGTTATATAGTGATTTCCATTTATAGTTTCCTCTGTAACCCACAAAAGAAAATTAATTTTCCACTGGTGACCAGGCAACTATTGGTTAAAGCCTAGTTTGAAATAGTTTGACATTTCTAAGTAAAATGCCAGAAACTGTTATTGGGATCCCTTTAAAATATGGCATTCTTATTTCTTCTGCATTAGAGTAGTGCTCTGGTATTTTAAATTTTAAACCAAGAAAAGAGTAAAGTAGAATGTCAAAATTTTCCCCTGTTCCCCTAAAGTAAGGGTCATGAACTCCTTACAAGTTCCACAATCTAAATCATTTCTAATCTAAATTCCACAATCTAAATCTTTCAACTTTTAATCATTCTAAGTGTAATGATATCATCTGGCCTCAAGGTGGAGCTGTTATATTTCATTGCAAAAGGAAGAAGCATTCTTGTCTCGCCTCAGAATTCCATTATAAAATAGAACAATGATTAAAAAAAAAAAAATTTGTTTTCAGCGACAAATGGCAGGAGGTTACAATTCTTTCCTATGGGGCAAAACTATAATTTCAGAAGACAGTGATGTTATTGAAAACTACATTTACATGGTATCCCATAGGTGCATGTACTTTCTGTTACAATAGGCCTATGGGAGGATTACACAGACATCTACATGAGAGTTGTCAAACAGGAATGAAAATCTTCTCATCATGGCTCCTCATTCCGTTTTCTAAATGGGTTTTCTGTGTGCTCATTAGGGCTATTCTAGACAGTTATGGCAGCTTGTCAAACCAATGGGACACTGGATATATTGAGCCTTTATACCATAGTCTAAATAACCTTTTAAGGACTCCTTTTTCTCCCTACTATAAATACCTTTTGAATTTTAGACTTAAATGGCATCATTGTAATACCTTTCACATGGCTTTATTGCTAAAATGGGATCTTTCTTATCAGTAAATATACACTAGTGACCGAGGTAATTTCAACACTTGGAAATCATTCCTTCAGTTCATGACTGGAAGATATCAGAGAAATATGGATTATTTTTTCTAAATTTGCAGTTAAAGAACAAAGGAATCCACGTATTAGATCTAAGAACAAGGAAATCAAGCTTTGGGATGTCTTATGCAGCGTTTGACTTATTGCATTTATTTCAAAGTCCTGAATAATAAATATGAGTTTGGCTCAAAGATTTGTGGGAACCACATGGTATATAGATTTAGTTGAATTGATTACATGCAGTGTTTGGTGGAGTTTTCCAGGCAGATCATATATTAAAAAAATCACATTGCTATGTTTTTCAGGTTCCTCCAGAAATATTCCAGGTATATCTAATGTTGGGAAGATTTTATGCCAAAAAACTATTTAATTAGAATGGAAAAGACAAAACCAAAGAAAATGTACATGTCATGCCTGAATTTGTGTCAGATATAGTGTTCACAGAGTAGAGTATTATAATATCTGCAGTACTGGTAAATCATATGTTTTCAAGAATGTATAGGTATATATTAAATTTTTAGAACACATTACATATATGCATTCATTGCATATATATGATATATTTACATGTATACACATGTATATATTCCACCAAAGTCTTCTACAATACTTCAACCTGGAATAAAAGTGACTCTGGGTTCTCAAAGGCATATCAATCCTCCAGTGGCCATCTTAGTTAAGTTCAAAGAGGTGATCACCTTGTTGGCTTCAGGGTGACAAATCTTTTGGCCAAAGTTACTTTCAAAGATCGCCTACCTAGTCATGAATCTTAGAGAGATTTTTGATTTGCATTATTTGAGGGTAGATAGATAGATAAGACTGCACTTATGACTTCAGACTTCATTAGTGTATGGAACTTCCAGATGAGAAACTGTTATAAATGTAGGTTGGGACCTTCTCCCAAACTTAATAGTGTTAGAGTTGCCTAGAGCACTCAAAAAAAAATTGAGCAGTTAAGCAATTTTTTTCAGTCGCAACATGTAGAGTATGTGTCAGAGATGAAACTTGAGCCCAGGGTTTCTAGGTTCTACTGTCAGCAATCATAGTCAGGGTAAGAAACATTTATTAAGTAATTACTATGTGCCAGGCATTGTATGAAATGGTGGTGATACAAATAAGGGTGAAAAGAAAGACAGACTCTCCACTGAAGGAGTTTATAATATAATGGGGAAGACAATACTCAAAAGAGAGGACACGGATGAGGATGGGGTGGTGGGGGTTCCAATGTGAGGGAAGCCATAATGTTGGCGGCCGCTTAAAAGACAGAATATTCTCATTAGGGAGTGAATTGAGGCAAGAGACATTTCTGAGGAATATAAGTTTTAGTAGCTGAGAAGATAGTCAATTTAGGGGTGCAGAGGGGAACTCTCTCCATGATCCCTCAGTAATGTCATCCTCCAGCAGATCTGCAGCAGAACACAAAATATCCGATGGAAAGCAGGTCCAGTAAGTCAAGACCGAAAACTGGAAGAGCTTTATGCATCAAGAGAGAATTACCCTGGACACCAAGAATTGAGCTGTGGAAAAGAAGAGACCCAGGGTTCTCAGTTGAGTAACATGTGCAGCAGAGATGCTGTACCCAAAAGAACCAGTATGACGACACTGTGAGAAGATAACGGATTTGGGGACCCTATAGTATTGTAGGTATAAGCCCCTTGGCTGCTTAAGTGCACTAAGCATGTGCTTCTCTATTAGGGTAGCTGTATGTGCTCCCATTTTCCCTGAGTGCATTTGTTAAGGAGTGTACCCCTTGTTACAGGGAGTATTAATGGGGGAATGGGGTTTAGTTAAATTTCTTCTGATGCCATTTCAGTAAATGTCTTAGTTTTGAACTAATTGAGTCTTCTAGCTGACTATTAAAAGTAAATTCACTGATTGGGGCACATGAAATATTGTTTTAGGAGTGCAGAGTCAGAGTTTATTTTAAAAATAGATTAGCTAGATTGAACTAACCAACCTGTGAGTGAATATTGGGGGTAGAATGGAAGGGTGGTCCACATGTAACCCTGATTTTGGCAACATCCACAAAGGGTAGACATACTTGCAAGAAGGGCTTTGACCTGATGGATGGACAGTTAACCTGTGTTTCCAAGCTCTGCCCTTGAGTCTAATCTTGAGAGGGAGCTAGTGGTAACAAACAGGAAACCATCACAAATGGGGAATTATCCAGCAGGAGCCATTGAGAGGTGATACTGAAATATAAGCCAAAGGACTCGTCAGAGGGTTGGGACAGCATGAAATAGAGCCACAGTTGGGAGAAGGAGGAAGTGGTCAGATCATAGACAGAATAGGCCCAGGGAGCCTTGCTGAGTGACATACCCAAAAGAGATGTATGCAGGAGGAACAGCATGAAGATACCACGAGAAAGGAAAGGAAATCAGGGTTAGTAGTGTCAGAGGTGTAAGCTGCCTGGGGCCCATATGTGTGTCTTTTTACTATTGTATAAAGCCACTTTTACTGCTGATACTAGGGTTTGTTGTGACAGTAGCATGACAGAGACAGTAAGAAAGTGAACCATAGTTTTAGAAGTGTTTAGCCACAGAATGCCTTAGACTCAAAGTAGATCCACTCACTTCCTTACCCTACTCACCTCCTGCCTGGATCAGGAGGAGGAGTTACCAGTGAAGGTGTTACATACACAATAAGTTTTAATGCCATATTTCCTATTGCTATAATTTCTCAGTCCAGGCTGGGGCTGTGGAGAAGAGAGAGGTCTGTGTCCTCCCATGAGCTCTTTCCTGATAGCTCTGGAATGGTTTTGCCCTACCTAGCCCTATAGGTATTTAATTTCATTACTGTAGGTTTGGTTATATGATGCTTATAGGCAGAACTGAAGGGACAAATCTGTCATCTGAATGGATCAAAGTTTTTGGAAATCTGTCAAGCAGAATCAAACATCTGGATGACTGGCAGAATTATTCACCTGTGTAAACAATAGTCTGTGAGTTAATAGAGATGTATATTTAATACCCTTTTATTGTAATCTATTAACCTGAAAACGTTCATGTCTATATCCTCTAATGTGTAATCATAGAGTAATTGATGTTACTATCAATATCCCTCGCTAATCTAATATATATCCATCATATAGTTAAACCCCTTACTTTTACAGATAATGAAACGTGAGGCCCATGAGGTAATGGCTTGCTCAAGATCAAACGTAGAACAAATAACAAACCTGGGATTCAAATTCTGGTTCTCTGACTCCAAAGTCAATATTTTCTCCATTATCCCCAGATTTCCTCTAGGTCCATCACCAGTAGGATTCTTAAAGAAGAAAAGAGAATATTTTAAAAATCAAAAAACAAAACCATAAGGTCAAGTACCTCTTGCTCTGAGATTTCTGTAGTGCAGGAACACCCTCCATCTACACAGATGGTAAATTATAGACTGCCAGACCAGAATTTATGGTTTTAGAGAGTTTTAGAAAGACTCTGAGTGGTTAAGTAATGACTCTGGTCAGACATCAATGGAGGAGTTTGAACCCAGATATTTCTGACTCTACATCCCCTTAAACACTAGGCCAATCTTCCTTTCCAACAAAAATAAAAAATGATTTGTAGGAATTAAACCATAAGGAATATTATGCTATTTGTGCTAAAGGTCCTGAGATGGTCCATATAGGTGTGTGTCTGACACTTCTATGACATTTCTTAACCTGGGTCTATAAACTTTTAATTAAAAAAAATCATTGTATTTCAATATAATTTAAATGATTTCAATATAATTTTTTGTAACAGTATATATTTTATGCATTAAAATAGTATATTGATAAAGAATCCATAATCTTAACCAGTTTGCCAAAAGGATTCATGACACAAGATAAGTTAATAATGCCAGTTCAGTACCTAGGGCACTGTTAGCTGGCCAGTATGCAAAAGGTCCGCTTAAGGTCTGAAGAGGCCCTCAGAGAAGAGATAAAGGCTAAATTCTCAAGGATCCTGAAGTTTGGAATCTCACACCTAATCAAAGCACCCCCAGGTAATTTAGCACCCTGGAGTTTAATCTCAAATACAACAAAAAAGTATAAAGGTAAATTTCAAAAGCCCTCCTATGTTGTATACTTTGCCTGACTTCAAGCATAAGTCATATTTTGTCACAGTTTTCATCATTCAGCAGTTCTAGAGTCTCTTTTGGATATTACTTTAAATAACACTATTTCCACACCCTTCTTGCCAGGATATTTATACCTAGGAGATTTTTTTTTGTTTCTATGGGAAATTAGGTTTTCAAGGACACTGTGTTGAACGAAGTTCATATTTCCAAGAATACAACTCCAACCTTATTCAAATAAGCCACACATTTGAAAATAACAGGTCTAAGAAAATATTGTCAGTTTACAGGTCCTCCTCTATATAGTAAATTCCACTCTGATCCCAGATTAAAAAGCTGATTTATTTTGAATGAATATGAGGATTTTTTTCTTTGCCCTTTCTTTCCCCAGATGCAAAAGCTCACCCAAATCCCCAGTCAATCAATGGATTTATTTTTTAAATGGGCTATGATTGAATTACTTATCCTTTTAACTGCCTACAGGTGCCTGTGAAATAACCTCTTAACCTATAAATACACCAAACATGTGTTCGTCCAGAAACTCCCCCAGAGCAGTAGCTTAACTTGGCATTTTTCCTGGGGAGTTCTAATTCAAATCAGCGTAGGTGATATCGGATTTGAACGCAATGTTCTAGGAGGGTAATGATTATAACTGTTAGTAGAAGGGAATTTAGAAGTACTTTCCCTTGTCAAAAATTCTGCAGAAAATATGTCATGTTGTTTTTACCTCATTGCTATATCAACAATTTTCTACTCAGAGATAAGCTTTTCTATGAACTACTCTGTAAAAACTCTAAAAAGCTGCATGTGAAAATGGGCATGAAAGGCCATTCTAATTAGAGATGATACAAAACACTGAGGCTTCAAGGGTCTAGAGCTTTTTGCAGTTGCAGTTACATTTGCATTTGCCTTCCTTCCGGAGCAACTAGGATGTGGTAATATGGGACATAGCCCTGGGCACCATATTTAGAGAGCATTGATAGCACATATATAGTTTTCAGCAGGATAGAAACAATAGAACTTAGCATGTAGTTAGTAGGTGTAACAAGTTAAAATAGGAAGAGATTAGTTTACAGGTTGGCAAGGTCTTTCCCTTCCCATTCCACCAAAATCTCCCCTACCCATCCTGAATAGCAGCTTTCCCAGTGTTAGGCTTGTGTGAATGTTCCTGAAGTTCCTGACTCCCCACATTGCAACCCCCCCCCACAAAGAAATATTGGCTTCATGTGTCAATCAGCAAAAATTTATTAAGCACCTCCTGTATGCCAGGCATAGGTCTAGGTCCTAGAGATGCAAAAACAAAAATAAGAACCTCTACTTTCAAGGAGTTTACCAGAAGTGAATGTAAATAGGGAGAACCTTCCAGGGATGGGAGACAGCCTCCACCAAGTCAAAGAAGGGAAATGATAAGTCCTTTGTGAGAAGGAAACTTTGGCTGAACCAAAAGTGTGTGAATGGGCAAATGCATAAGACTGGAAAGGTAGGTTGGAGCTGTGCTGTGAATTGAAGGCTTTAAAATGACAAACAAAAACATTTGTCTTTGATCCTGGAGTTAATAAGGAGCCATAGCGGACTATTATAATAATATTGGCAAGAGGTGATGAGGGCTAGAACAGGGTGGTGACTGTCTGAATGGAGGGAAGGGAATCCTGTGGAGCTAGACTGTATATGCTATTTACATAGAAAAATAATGGATTACATGTATTTTAGATATATTTCATATATAACATATATACACATATCTTTAAGATATTTGAATGCTTTAAATATACTATCACATTCGATGTTCACAACAACCCTAGGTGGTTGGTGCTACCATTATTCTCATTTCATAAATGAGGAAACTGAGGCTAAGAAAGGTTAAGTTGTAGAGATAAAAACTGAACCCCAGGGAGTGACCCCAGGGTCTGAAAAAGAGTTTCCTGGGGATAGTTCGTGGTACTTGTCCTGAAAATAAACAATCCTATATATGGCTCTAGTATTCTGTCTAGAAATTTCCATGAGAAAAAGTTAAAAGCATGTTGGCATAGGAAAGTTCATTTGCCTCTGCTGTTGCTTTTCTTTGGACAAATTCACGCATTCCTTTCTGTATTTCCCTGAATGATACTTTTTTCATGGTTTAGGTTTACCACGAGCAAAATATAAACCTGGATTTATTTTATTCCTTCAGTTCCAAGAGCTTAAAGTTCTCCAAGATAAAAATTAGAAAGTTAAAAATCCCATTTCACAGATGAGAAAACAGACATAGGAGGGTCAATGTCTTTCATCAGATTATCCAATTAGTCAGGTCCATTTCCTTCTTCAAAGCCTTGTTCAAGCCCTACATCTTTGAATCATTCCAATATTTAATCTTTCTCAGTGTGATGGCTCTTTCCCTAATGCCTGTAAACATCCCTAAATCTTCCCCATCCTAAACACACACACATTCACACACATTCACACACATTCACACACACACACACACACACACACACACACACACACAATTCTTTCAGACCTTAAGCTACCATAATATAGCTCTCCTCTGTGAGAGGCAAAATTATAGAGGGGCTAGAGCAGCACTGGCCTTGCAACCTGAAAAACCTAGAACTAAATTCTGACTCAGGTTCTTATTAGCTGTATGACTCTGCAAATCACTTAACCTCTCAGTACTTTAAAGCCTCTAACACTGTAAATTGTAGAGGAGGTGTTGCCCTACATTAGTAGAGGGAGTTTTCTACCATATATCTGACAACTGCTTTTCACTATCTGTTGCTGGCTTTTCATCCATAAGGAGACCCATTTAACTGTTGATTTGCCCCAAGCCTCTGTCCTTGGCAATGTCTCCTCTCTTTTCACTCTCTCACTTGCTGACTTCCTCTGCTGCCGAGGGGATTCCATTATCATTTCCATGCAGATGACTGCCAGGAATCTACATTTCCAGACCAGGAGATCTTAACCTTTGAATGTGTCACGGACCATTTCATCTTTCTGGTAAAATCTTTGATTTCAAAATATCTCAAAATAATGTTGTTAAATGTAGAAAATAAAGCACATAGGATTATAAAAGAAATTGAACATATACAAATATGATTCTAATTTTTTTTAAATCCAAAGTTAAAGATCCCTGAAACCTATCCATCAACCCCTTCTGGGTCCATGGAGCCTAGAGTAAGGAACCCTGATCTAAGCCTTTCTCCTGACCTCTAGTTCTCATTACCAACCACTTTTGGACATTTTGAATTGATGTGTCATAGGTATCTCAAACTATATATCCAGAGAAGAACTTCTTTCAAAAAAAAAAACAAACTATTCCTCTTTCAAACTTTCCCATCAATCATGCAGGTCCGCAACCTCATAGTCTTCCTCAAATTTTTATTCTCCCTCATCTTCCTATATCTAAAGATTTGAAAAAAAAAAGAAAAGAAAAAAACAGATTTGCCAAATCTGGTTTATTTAAACTTTTTCTTACAACAGTTCCCTTCTCTCTATTAACACAGCCACCTCCCGGTTCAGACTCCCGGTTCATATTTTATTTTCTCTAACTTAAGAAGTGCCCCAAGCAGCTCATCCTTTCCACACCTGCTAAAGTGATATTCCTTGCCATCTGTTAGAGCTTTGTTGCCACTTAATACACCTTCACAAAAGCAAATTGATAGAAAAGACTGAAAAAGACAATTCCCACTTATATATGCTGGATTGCATTAAATGAATATATTAATGACTTATTAATAACATTATTTCATGCAGTGATTCTCTGAATATGTCAGGGAAATTTCTCTTCTTTTGACAGGTCTGCTATTAAGGAGCACTGAATTTTCTCCAAATGGTTGCCATAGAAATCATTGTAACAATACTAGGAAGTATTTTTGGAAAATAATCTAATAGAAATTTTACAGGATAAAATGATTAAAATCTCCAATGTAGCCAGTAAAGAGATAGACAAGGGGATGAAAACCAATATGGTAACTATATGCATAAGAAGTCTTTCTCAACCCCTCAGTTCTTATGCCTTCCCTCTCTTATTTCCTATTTGGTGTGTGTGTGTGTGTGTGTGTGTGTGTGTGTAGTTTGATTGTAAATATCTGCTTGTCTCCCTCATCTCTCTTTTTTTTTTCCACTTAAAACTGGCTGAACCATTCTGCAAGATTACCCAAGTTAGGTATATAGTCTTTTTCTTAGTAAGACACTCTCAGAATAGACCCATTCTGCTTGCAGTAGATTCTTTACAAACCTTACAAGATATGCAGGTATTAGAAATCAGGCTCTACTGTACTGAATGAGAATGAGAAAAAGCAGTCTTTTGTGCAAATGTAAATTTACAAGTACCCATGTCAATTTCAACAAAGTTGTCTGACATATTGCATTAGTCACTATCTTTGGTTAGACTGTCATGCCAAGGCATGTTGTCTGATCCATCCCATGAAAAGAAATACACATTTTATTATTTTCAGACATCAAAGCTGAGAGAGGTCAGATTTAGACTGGTTTTTCACTCATTAATACCTCTACTGGATGCAACATGAGCCTGAAGCATGCAGAAAACAATAGCTTGTGCATATAGCCTGATGCCCAAAAATATTTTTGACTGGGTATTTACACTGCATGAGTATTAAGCAAAGAAAAATGCATGTGTGTATATATCTATCAATGCTTTATATATGTATATATAAATAATGGGTGAACAAAAATAGAAATAGGAAAAGTATACTTTAGTAATTAGTATGTTAAAAATTTTAAGTAAGTTGTTAGAGGTAAGGGTTACAGGTTAGATACTTATGCTTATTAGAGAAATATTTGAGTCAGAAAGAAGCTATCTAGTTACAAGGCAGAACCAAAGGATTGAAGAAAAGTCCACATGATCTACAGACATGTATTTTCACAATATCAAGAGAAAGAGAAGAAGGCCTTAAGGCCCATCTAAGTATGCTCCCAAGATGAATTTTGGGGAGGACATTGACAAGAGTGACACTCTCCCACTAGATGGGGTCTCAGATTCTCTTCCAGAGGTTACCTTTCCCCACTCCAAATGAACTGGTCTTAAAGAGTTAATGTAGGTATGCCTTCAATGCTTCTTGTAGGGTTCATTGGGGACTTCTAGGTTTCTAATTAGGGCTCTGGCAGCACAAGTATCCAATATGTAGCTATCATTCAACCTATATTTGCTTGGTTCTCCCCATTTGCTTGACTATGTAGGTCTGGCCTCAGGAGAAGCATTAAACTGACTGTCAGGGATATGCAATATTTGCTACTGAAAGCTAGGTCCTTTGTCAGTGTGAAGAGTCCCTGGATATTATTTTGCGTGTCAGGAACCTATCACTAGATGATAGCAACCTTGAAAATTTGCCATGGGGCTTGTCCTCAAAATGTGTTTGTTTGATGGATGCTTCCCTGGGGACATTGGACAGAGCATTCAGCTGCGAGGAGATGGTCACAAAATGTCAGAAGGAGGCCCAGAGGTGTTGCTGCAGCTGTTCAAGTCTCTCTTTGGTAACTTCCCCATCCTCCATTTGTTTCCCCTAATTTCATTCCTGAGCTTTTGCTACTCAATATGTTGCTAGGGGAACCAGGCCAACCAGTGCAGCAGACAGAGAGAAGAGAAAAGCCGAAAACAGGGCAGCTTCACCATGTTTTTTTTGTTTTGCTTTAGCTGAAATGACTTTCAGGATAATAGTTACTAAGAGGGGCCATTGGAATAAACTCAAACCTGTCTAATGTTCCTTGACTTATAAATCAGCAATTGCAGTTACTGAGCCACAGGACCTATGATAAATACTCCTAGGGTAAGTGTTGGAAGAAATTAAGTGTTGAAAGAGAAGCTGGGATTGAAAAATAAGATCTGAGTTTTCATGTTTCATTAAATAATAAAGCCAATTGTCTAATAAGGTTACTTCTCCTGTCTTTCCTGTAAGCATAAAATAATAATAACACAGATTTTGTTGACACACATAGTACCATTTGCCATAGATTTCAAAATATGAGAAAGGTAGGTCCTAAAGGGGACACATGCTGTTATCATCAAATTTCTATCCCTGCTCTGCCCTCACAATCTCAGTGCTTCCCACTGAGAGGATCAAGGCCATTGATGTAAGCTTTCTCAAGCTGCTTTTTCTACCTCTCAGTACTTGTTGGTGTCTTGACTCAGTGTCTCTCCTGTTCCTTCCTGTTTTAAAGGAGAATGTAAATTCCTTCCTTCCTTCCTTCCTTCCTTCCTTCCTTCCTTCCTTCCTTCCTTCCTTCCTTCTTCCTTCCTCTTTCTTTCTTTCTTTCTTTCTTTCTTTCTTTCTTTCTTTCTTTCTTTC
Organism: Gymnobelideus leadbeateri; assembly: GCA_011680675.1. Lineage (NCBI taxonomy): Eukaryota > Metazoa > Chordata > Mammalia > Diprotodontia > Petauridae > Gymnobelideus > Gymnobelideus leadbeateri. The sequence continues at coordinate 152,369 of WOXC01004523.1, read as the reverse complement.
TTTCTTTCTTTCTTTCTTTCTTTCTTTCTTTCTCTCTTTCTTATAAATAGGCTAACTTACCTACCTGTGCTATCTCCCCCCTTTCTCACGACTCCTATAGGACACTACTTTTCCATTTATAAAGCACTGGCATTTTAAGATGATATTCTATAGGCCAATGATCCCTTTGGCTTCTCTTTGCCACTTGCCACATTGGAAATTTGCCCACCTCCTTCACAGGGCTTCCAGCCATTGTACTCTTCTGTCCTGCTCTCTAATGATTATCCTGTATCCTTTGTGGGCTATTTTTCCTTCTCATGTACTTTTCTTTTAAATAATTAAATTTGTGTGTGTGTGTGTGTGTGTGTGTGTGTGTGTGCGTGTGTGTGTGTGTGTGTGTGTGTGTGTGTTAGTTCTTTCGTCTAGATTGATTACATTGTTAGTCACGGTTATATTGTTGTTGTTTTTTGGCTTTGCATCCTTTGCTCTGCATCAGTTCTTTCCTTGCTTTTCTGTAATTATCTTCTTTGTCATTTCTTATGGTATACTAATATTCCATTCCTCATGGATTCTTAGTGGTTTCTCAACTCTGTTTAATCCTTTTCTCTTTTCTTCCATGGTCTTCTCAACCAATCTCACTGCTTCAACTATTACCTCTATTTAGATATCCTCCCCAAATCTATATTATCAGCCCCACATGTACATGTAATAATAGTATGTATATGTTTATGCATATATAAATATATGTATATACATACACACTCATATATGTACATGTCCATACATTGTCCTTTTTCACTTTTATACCTTTACTCACACTGCTGCTATCTATATAACTAGATCCTCTATCCAACAATAGTCTTTTGTGCCTTTTAGCAAACGAAGCCCAGCTCAAATGCTGTCTTTTCCCCAAAGCCTTTTTGGATCCCTATAGTTTAAAAATTTTCTCTTCTTCCTAAGTCTTCTAGCATTTTTTAAAAATCTCTTTTGGTTGCTTATTTTTTGCTGTATCATGTTTAGCTTTTGTAGTCTTAACAACCTTGCCCCAACTTATCTTTCTAGCCTTGTGTTACATTACTCCCCCTCCCACACTCTTTGATTCAGTCATGCTGGCCTTTGCCCTTCACAAAGGAAATTCCATCGTCCTTCTCCATGACTGTTCTAAGTGCATGGAATTTGCTCCCTTATTACCTCAGCTTGATAGAGAATCTCTCTCTTCTTTAAGATGCATCTTAAACACAATATTCTGCATAAAGCCTTTCTTCCAACTGCCAGTGCCCTCCCTCCTATGTTGTGTTGTAGTTAATTATTTTGCACATATTTGTATGTGTAAGCTTTTATTTCTTCCTTTTATGTTTGTAATGGGGCACTGGCCGATCAGCTAATGCTCATAGGTATGCACAGAGTGCTCAGCTGTTATTATTCTCAGTATGGAATGGGCTTTTTAGCCTGCTTCTCGAGAGGTGTGATTATTATGGCATGCCTTGGAGAGACTTGGATGCATATATAGATATGCTACAGCTGGTTCCAGTCTGACAAGCATATGATCAAGAGATAGACTGTTGATTAGCATGTAACCATAACTGGGGTACATTCAGAAGCCCCTAGTTAACCAAGCATTTTCCTTCTCTTCATCTGACTTCTTTCTGGATAGCATTCTAGTTAGAGAAGAGGCATAATATTGTAAAGGGAGACACCTTGTGCCCTTCCCCTTCCAAGGCTGAGATGTATCCCATGGATATAAGAATTTGTTCTTTGTGTAGGAGTTTGTTCTTTTGTTTAGGAGGAGATTGAACACTAAGGAGAGCAAAGAAGGAAGAGGCCCAGAAATGGAGTTTGTGCTGGGTTGAGCAGCCATCAAGTCTAGTTTTGTGGACCCAAGGAGCAAGGAACAAATTTTGGGATTCAGTCCAGAAGTAGACAACAGAAACTTTTCTAGTAGCAACATTACATTTAGACATGAACTTGATAGGACAAATGCTATGTAAAAACTGTTTTAAGTCTGAGCTCTTTCTCCCCCAGGGACCAATACTGTAGAGAGGAGAGTATGTGCAAAATTTTCCTAGGGGACAGAAGAGAAGTATTTATAATTCTGTTCTTCTTAAACTTTGATGTAAACATCCCTTTGGTAAAGCTAATCAGAATTAATTAGTTAAGTGGAAGTGGAGACTTGTCATTCAAAACTATTGGTAGGGTTGACCTCACTGGAATGGTGACTTAAGCATTGGAGATACTTCTATCTTTCAGAGAGTACCTCAAGAACCCTAAAAGGAAATGGAGCCAGACTCATCATAGGAGAAGAAGACTAGAGTGCTTGTTTCATATTTATGCTTTAAATATTTGTATATTTATTGTTGGATGTCCCTCTTTCCCCCATTAGGTTCTTGTGAGTGGAGATTGTTTCTTTGTCCTTTACCAGTCCACGAGATTGTGAATTCATTGAGGGCAGGGACTATCTTTTGCCTCTTTTTGTATCCCCAGCCCTTAGCATAGTACTTGGCTCATAGTAGGTGCATAATAAATTACTATTGATTAACAGCACATAGCATATTACTTGTCAGTAGGCACTTAATAAATGTTTGCTGATTAACTGTTTGATACATGGGATCAAAACTTTGGGAGATTTGGAGAAACAAAGAAGGGTTATGCTATCTTCAAATCCCCTAAAAATCAGTTTCAGTTTCTGCAATTTTCAAAGTCTTAGGGCATTTCCCATAAATAAAGAAAATCTCTCTTCATCAGGTGGATTTACTTGAGCTAAGAGATGAATATGGAATGTTTTATTTTGACAGTGGCTCCTGAGCCGAGCTTCTTAAGGGAAAAAAAGAAAGCATTCATTAAGTGTGCTCTTCTTTCTATCACAGGAAGAACACAGAATGTGGCTGTTGCTATGGCAAATGCAATTGCTAACAAAATACCTGCTGACACATTTTCCTATGCTTAAGGTGGGGGGGAGCCCACTACAATCTAGGGAAGTATAGCATTCTTCCATTAATCTTTTGGAGCATTCAGCCTCCTCCCTGCATATATGCAACTGCTTTAAGTCCCCAGTGGATGCTGCCTTTGCTAGGTATGATTGCAAAGAGTGAGGCTGACTTCCTTGTGTGGGAGTAGAACCAATCTCATTACCTCATTAATCCCTCCTGAAGATAAAGATACCTTCCTTACAAAGTACTTTTACCTACAGGATCCCATTTGATCTTCAAAATACACCTCTGACCTTGGCAGAGAAGTGACTGAGGCAGTAATGTAGGTAGGAAGCACTGGTTTGGATCACACCTAGATTTTAATCCCCAGCTCTTTCATTCATTTACTGTGACTTTGGCCAAATCAATACAACTTTCTGGGCTCAGTAATCTATTCAATGGAAAGAAATTATCACAGATACAGAGATGACAGGGGGTTAGAAGGCCATTTCATCTATTTTTTTAGATGAGGAAACTGAGACCTAGAGAAATTAAGTGAATGGTCCCAAGGTTATTCAGTTAGTAAATAGAAAATCTGGTATTTGAAGCTAGAGATTTTGACTATAAATCAAGCACTCATGGTTCAACTTAATGATGTCTTAAAGTCCCTTCCAGACTTGTTTCTCTTTTTTTCAAAGAAGAAACCAGAGAGTTGGGGCCTTTAAGTGACAGATGTAGAACTCAGAACTTAGCACTTACTATTCCTGGACTGGGGCTCATTTCATTTGATTGTAATGGGTCTGGTCCTGGTTTTCAGTGTCATAGTGACATTTACTTTTATTAAAATTTTATTCTGATGAGTCTTTTCTTGGGGCAGATGTGATTTTAGGTCTTTGAAATCTTTGTAAAGTAGGATACAAGCTATAGGAGGTCCTAGTGAGAGATTGCATTTCTATCATCTTATAACTAACCTAGGAAAATTCTAAGAGGAGCATCACCACATTGGCAGTATCATAGGGGGAATGTTTTGTGGCTATAGTGATTCTTAAAAACCATCTAGTAAGTTACAGAGCAGTTGTGATCAAATGGGTAAGGGCTCTGTGTAGGTAGTTTCCACATCGGTAAAATGTCAGATTCTTGCTGTATTGAAGTAGGTAACACTAGGAACCACCATATTACCAGGTTGGAATAAAAGTTAATCAGACTAATTTCCTCCACCTTTGGCATCCTATTCCATTCTTATTTTGCATGAAATCTTTCTAGAGGATACCTATGTGCCAATTTTAACAAATCCAATCACTCATTCCCATTCCTATTTTTATATTTCTCACCTCCATGAATATACTTATACATATATCTGGAATCATAGAATCAAAAAATGTTAGAGCTTATAGATCATTGGGTTCAACTAGTCCAACACTTCCAGTTCTACAGATGGGAAATTGAGTCTCAGAGAGATGCATTAGTGACTTGTCCAAGGTAATGTAGTAAGTAGTAGGGTCAAGACTCCAAATGCACTACTCTTTACATTGCATTCACTTCATCTAGTTAATTATTTACCTTAGTATATATGTTTTTGAAATTTGAATTTCTATTTCTATGCTTTTAGCAGGTTACAAAATGTAACAAAAATATAAGGGGATGACTAATGGCTTGAATTGGACTTTTCCATTTGCCAGAGAATTCACCCACATTTCTGCATTTCACTGAAGTTCTTAGGTGCTATATCCACCATTAGTACATTTTTCTTTATACCTCTCCAATCACAAAGTGTAATGTGCTTCCCAACAGACCTCCAAAAATATTGAAGACAGGCAATTTCATTATTAGAAACTTCCCAGATAGAACTGCCTTCCAATACTTTTCTTGGGCTCCTCCACTGCCTTTCTCTGGTCCTTGATTTAGCTGAATCACCTACACAGATTCCAAATTCCTTTATCCCCACCCCAGGCAAAGAGAAACATTTTTAAGTGGTTTCTTTCTTTCCTTCTTTATATTTTTTTAAGAGCCAGGAGTAGGAGTGTTTATACCTTCATTTCCTCTGACTTTATCCAGGATCTCCCTGGCTTTCAACTGAGACTTCAAGTGCCATGTGAAGATGCCAAAAGACAAGAGCTGCCAGGTGGCAGCAACTCAGAGAACGTTAAGAACAGGGAGGTTCTTTCTTTGGGTCAGCCTATGGGGCCCATCTCTAGAGCTGAACTCTTCTGGATGCCACCTCAGGGGCTTAATTCTATAGTCACCACCAAGATTGACTCAACAACACTGAAAGGGAGGGAGTATTCTAGTACATGGCAAGCTGAAGGTCAGCTTCCTGGGCTTTAAAATTTGAGGGGCCTTATGTTGCTTCAGTGATTTTTTTGCTGTGCAGGAGGAGAAAGGAAGAAAAAGAGGAAGAATGCTAGAGACAGAGACAGACAGACAGAAAGAGACATAGAGAAGACAGAGAGACACACAGAGAGACAGAGACATAGAAATTGTTTCACTAGCTGGCAGTAAAAGCAACCTGAAATTTATATAAATATAATCAGCCCTAATTCCCTTCATCTAACACTAAGGCAAAGTATATAGAACTGCCTCTCCTCTGATATTTACTCTAATTATTTTTAACTTGTGAACAAATGACCATGTTCTGCAAGCAACAAACTATGAATACTGAGTATAAATGAAGAGTTTAATGTTGCTATCAAATAAAATTTGCAACAAAGTTAAATGGACACGCTTAATGGCAAGCATAAACATTTCAGTCTCTTCTGGCAATTAGGTACACATGATAAAGCAATTCAGATAAATGATTGTAAATTAATATTATCTTCTCTCTGCTAAAGCAAGAGAGACAGATATAGGTTTGATTTCAGAAGGAAACAAACAAACAAATAAAACACAACAACAAACCCTTCCTAATGTAGAGCTATTTGAAAGCACAATGGGCTTCATTTGGAGGTAGCAGGCAGGATTTTCCCTTCCTCAAGGTCTTCAGTCAAAGGCTAGATCAGTAGTTGAAGGGGATTTTGTTCAGGAATGTTCAAAGTTGGACTTGGATGGCCTCTGAAATCCCTTACTCTTCTGAAGCTTTGAGATTCACACATGTCTGGGATCAGTTGTGGAACTGACTGAAAAAATAGATTTGATGGCATTAAATTTGGGGGCTAACGCACCTGGATCTGTAACGAAGAGAGAACAGGCCTTTCTGTTTTCTAGCAGGAAGCAACAAAATTCCAGTTTTCTAGTAGGTTCTCACCAAGAGCTGCAACCATATCCAGATGATGAACCCAAAATATATGTTATTTTAATAAGAAAGTCCCATCTCCCACCTTAACTAAGGAAAGTACCATGCTTCATTGAGAAGAATTGTGATACAATGGATAGGGGGTTAGCCAAGCTGTCAGGAGGCCTAACTTCAAATCCTCTGATACTTATTAGCTGGGCAAATACAGGGAAGTCATAGAATTTCTGTAAATCATGTTTTCCTCGTCTTCAAAATAATACGTGTAGTACTTGTCTCCTAGGGTTGTGGTGAGAGTCAAATGAAACTTCAAAGTACTATATAAAAGCTATTATTCATCAGCTGGAAGGGTCCTCGGAAGCCATCTAATCCGATCCTCTCATTTCATAAATGAGTAACTAAGGCCTGGGCAGAGAAAATTATTTGCCCAAGGTCACACCCAGGTAGCAAGTGATACAGCAGGGCTCTGAGCCCAGGTGCCCCACTTTCAATTCCAAGTTTTCTTTCCAATGGTTCAAACTGTCCCTCAATCCATGGAGGATGAGAGATCAAAACCCGAGCCCAGACTTCAAGTTCTAGACTCAAGTTCCAAATTCTGGAAAAGGAACATTAGAAGAAAGGCCAAATCCTTCTACAAAGGAAGAGACAGGAATGGGGATTAGAGTGGGGAGGAGTTATGGGGTTTGAGGACCATAGACTTCTTTGTCGGGGCCAGTATGAAAAACAGCACTTTGTATTTTACCCATTTTCTTAATCGTAAGAAAAAATGGGCGGGGCTTGCTGTCAGAACCCCTGTGGTCAAATCCTACCTCTGATACTTTTATTAGTTGGGCAACTATGGGTAAGATTAAGGATCTTTCTGAGTTAGTAATAAAAATATCATTCTTGCCTAGGTTGCTGTTATTGTTTAGTTCTTTTTCAGTCATGTTCAATTCTTTGTAACCCATTTGGAATTTTCTCAGCCAAGATAATGGAATGGTTTACCATTTCCTTCTCCAACTCATTTTATAGATGGGGAAACTGAGGCAAGCAGGGTCAAGTGACTTGCCCAGGGTAACATAGCTAGTAAGTATCTGAGGCTGGATTTGAAATTGGGAAGATGAATCTTCCTCCTTCCACCACCAGTGCTCTACCCACTGTCCTGCCTAACTGGGCTGTAGGATCCAAAACTTAATCAGCTTTATATTTCCCTCCGAGTTTAGCATATCACCCTTCCCATAGTAGAAGTTTTAGTGCAATTAAGCTATTATGGGATTCTAAGTTTGCAAGGCCCTCTATACACATGAACTTATTTGAACCTTATACTAATCCTCTGAGGTAGGCACTAGAGGTTTTATTATCCTTGCCTTACAGATGGGGAAACCAAGGCACAGAGCAGGTCACTCATTGGATTGTGAGTTCCTTGAGGGCAAAGGACTGGTTTTTGCCTGTTTTTGTATACCCAACAGATAGCACAGTACCTGGTACATTGTATTGTTCAACCATTTTTCAGTTCTTTTCGACTCAAGATAGTGGCATGATTTGCCCTTTCCTTCCCTAGCTCACTTTATAGATGAGGAAACTGAGGCAAAGAAGGTTAAGTGACTTACTCAGGGTCATACATCTAGTGATTATTTGGCCAGATTTGAACTCAGGAAGGTTAGTCTTTCTGATTCTAGGCTTATCACTAATCTGCCCTGCCTGGCACAGAGAGACACTAAATGAAGTTTATTGACTGACTGACAGTGCAGAGGCTAGACTTGAGCCCAGCTGTTCTTGACTGGAGTTCAGCATCCTTTCTATCATAATAATCTACTTCTCTGCTCTTCTTATAGACACTCTAGTTGTCAGTGTATAGAATTACATGTTTATTTATGGAATCACAGTTCCCTTTTATCATGAACTCCTTGAGGACAGGAACCAAAATTTAACCAACTTTGCATTTCACTCTGAATTTATACACATAGCAAGTACTTAATAAACTTTTGTCAAAGTTATGAATGAATTAGTAAATATATAGTGGATTAGAGAGTGCTATGATCCAAACCCCTGCCTACTGCCTAAAATTCTGCCAGTTTTAAATTTTATTTAACAAAGAAATGGGCAATTAGGTGGTGTAGTGGCTGGCTCCAGGCCTGGAGTCAAGAAGACCTGAATTCAAATCCAGCCTCAGACACTAACTGGCTGTATCACTCTGGGTGAATCACTTAACTCTGTTTGCTTCAGTTTCCTTTTTTGGAAAATGATATGGAGAAGGAAATAGCAAGCCACTCCAAGATCTTAGCCAAGAAAATTCCAACTGGGATAACAGAGTCTAAGACCCAAGTGAAACAACTAAACAGCAGCAACAACTAATAAGGAAACAGTCCTGGAAGTATTAAGGTGCAGTTACCTGGTTCCGACCATCTTGTTCTCCTCTTGGAAATGAGGGATGTATACTCACTTGGGCCTGTGTAATGCCATGCACCAGAAGAATGCTACTGTGAACAGCTTTTGAGGTTCTGATTACACAGTATAGTGAACACTCTATTTATTCCATAACAAATCAAAGCAAAACATTCACAGAAGATCAAGGTACAGCATTCACAATATTATAACTTATCACAGAAAATCAAAATACAGCATTCACAATGACACCACTAAAATGGCCGCATAGTTTTCACCAAAGTGGTCACAATATTTACAACAAATAACAATCATCTGAAAGTACAGAATGAAAAGTCTACCACTCAGGGGGCACACTTAACTCGATCAGTCACTTATTTAACAATCAATTCCTAAGCACCATACACAAACCCTCTACCTGTAGGTCATTAATAAATTACAATTTCACCATTACTCAGTACACACAGAGGTCTTTGCATCTTGACTTGGGGCTGGTTCTCAGCTTCCCTGGATCCCCTTCCACGGTCCCAGATTCTACCTGGATTCACCAGACTGTCATCTGGGTTCAATGGCAGACAGCTTCCTTGTCCAGCTCTCTGGGTAGGTTCTGCTCCACATTGAAGTTCACAGGGTCCAGTCCATCTCAAATGCTTCACAATTTCTGCTCTGGGGAATTCAAGGCTCACCCAAGCCACAAACAGACAAAGTCCTACATCCTGGTAGTGCTTCCTCAGTCTGCAGCAGCTCATTCAAAAAATCAGAATCACCTTATCCAGCCTGGGGGGAGGGGATTCCTGGACTCCTGGCTCCAGGCTCCTGGCTCCTGTTCAGAAGAAGCTCCACCATCACAAGTTCTCAGGAAATTCTGGCTCAGTTCTCGATTCTCTCTTCTGTAGCTGTTCTGCCACCAAATTCTTGTCTGAAGAAATTCTGGCTGTGCCTCTCTGGGGCTTTTCTTATATACACACAGCATTAGCTCCTTCCTGTTTCAGCCAACCCCTTCCTGTTACATCAGGAACAGGGGTTCATACCTTCTGTTTCTTTCACAGAGGTTTGATCAATTGCTAAGTGCCTGCTTGCTTGCCAATACAGAGGGGTCAAATTACATTACCATTACAACCTGATTACATCCATTCACTGCAGGTCTCCTGGGAGTATGATTCCCTGCTCTGGATGCTAAGTCCAGAGCTCTAGGCCAGCAGTGAAAAAAAATGGTGCTCATATTACCTTTTCTTCTCAAATTCCCTTTCATGTGGGTTCCTTTCTCAGTAAATTTAGTTCTACAGCTATATGAACTGTTACCACTATGGAAAACAAAGGAACTGCTGCATTTTAACTTTGCTCAGAGCATGAACAGAGAGCTCCCTTCAGCCCTTTCTTCTTTCTGCTCTCCCTCTTCTAAAGGTTAAGATGCTGAAATGAGAACTCTGGTCCCAGAGTAGAATAGTGTATGTAGGGCTTGAACCCCCACCTCATCCCCACAAATCCCTTTTGCTGCTAAGATATATTTACTTTTATATTGGTCAGAATTGCATTTTTCCCCTTAAAGTACAAGATAAATTGTTCATGAGAACTTTGGAGTAAAGATGCCATATTCTTTGACATGGAAAACAAGAAGAATGTAGTATAGTGGGAAGAGTAATGAATGGAAGGTCAGAAGTTCTGTGTTTGAATTCTGGTTTTGCTACTTATTCTACTCAGTGTGACATTCCTTGTCTAGACCAGGTTTATTTTCTGTAAAATCGGGAGGGGGTGGACTAGATGGGCTGTTTTCTAGCTGTAAAGCTATGATATTATGGTTTGGTGGGGCGTGCATTGTAGTGAGAAGAGTATTGAATTTGGAGTCTGGCAGCTGGGGTTAAAAGCATAAGGTCTGTCCTGGTCAAATCACATCTGGCCTGGAGCACTGGATTCAGCTCTGGTTGTCACTGTTTAAGAGGCCATTGATAATATGGAGAGTGTTCCAAGGAGGGCAACCTGGATAGTGAAAGGCCTTAAGCCTGTTTTGTATGGGGATCAGATGGAGAAATCTGGGGTGTTAATTCTGGAGTGGCAAACACTAAGTGTTTCTGGAGTGGCAAACACTAATCACTACATTTTGCATCAACAAAATGACATCACTTCTAAACTCACCACCATGCTGCTAACTCAAGCCTTGATACACACTACCCTACTCCTTTTATTGGAGTATTAGAGGGTAGAGTGCCAAACTCCTCTCAAATCTTCCTTTATAGAGGGAAGAAACTAGATTTTACTCTGTATCAGCTGCTCTACATTTCAAATCCATGCAACAAAATACCCACTGGGAAACATATGATGTCTCTGCCTACCCCCTTTCCTTCTTCCTTTTGTGTGTTGTCTCCCTCTTTAGATTGTAAGCTCCTGGAGGGCAGGGACTGCCTTTTTAAAAATTAATTATATGCCCTTAGAACAGTGACTGGCATGTCATAGATGTTTAATAAATGTTTATTGGATTAGATTGGAATAGAGAATTTTGAATATTGGAAAAGCCACCTTGTGAATTTTCTGTTTGATGGCAGAGGAAAGAACCAAGAACCAAGAACACTGAGTGGTAGTTGTAGATACAAATATAGGATTGTGGGAAAACATCCTAATAATTTGAGCTATTTGTAAATGGGATGAATTGCCTTGGAAAGTAGTGTGTTTGGGCGGCTAGGTGCAGCAGTGAATAGAGCACCAGCCCTGGAGTCAGGATAACCTGAGTTCAAATTCGGCCCCAGACACAAAACTAGCTATGTGACCTTGGGCAAGTCACTTAACCCCAATTGCCCTCCAAAAAGAAAAAAAAAAGTAGTAGGTTGCCCATCATTAGGGTATTCTAGAAGAGGCTAGGCAAGGATTTGTTGATTATGCTCTAGTGGGAATTCTTCTAGGGCAAGGATTGGAGAACATGATCACTGAGGTCCTGACCAACACTGATATTTCATTTCACAACAATAATACAAGACAGAATGTGATAGGTGAATAGGAGAGATTCAAGCAAATGTTAGAAAAAAGTTTAGGGTGGGAGAGGTTATATCATGGAGAGAAGAAATGAATGAAGAAGGCAGAACTTGGCTTGTGAGGCAAGGGGGATACTTCAGTGGATGGAATCGGGATGTTTAGGGATCTGTTCCAGGTTTAGGAGGCAGCTTGAGTAAAGGCACGAAGATAGTGGAAGACAGGCTGAGTAATCTAATTCATCTGGAGTATTACATATGAGAAAGAGAACAACCTGAGAGTCTAGGGAAGATCCAATTGTAGAAGACCTTGAATCCTTGCATAAAGAGCTTACAAAAAAGCTTGCCACACCATTCCTTTAAATAGTGATTGATATTCCATAGAGAATTTGAAATATGATTTGGCTTGTCATTAATAAGGCAAATGGAAAAGTAAAGAGAATGTTGTGATTTGGTATTGGAAAGATCTGAGTTTAAGTTTCTCCTCTGACACTGATAGCTCTGTGACCTTGGGTAAGTCACTTAACCATTGTGTGACTCAAGTAATCCCCTACCTCTTTAAGTCACAGGAAGTTAGGAATTGCATCAGAACATTGAGTCCCACAACAGGAGACACCATCTTGAGGAAATCATAGATCTTTTGCCTATTCCCTTGCTAAACCTCTCCCCTTTTCCCCCCTTCTCCAACAAATAAATTTAATTTTTTTCAGGAACATTTGTATAAAGTAAAGCCAGTGAGTAGCAGTGGTGTGGAATTATTCTTCTGGCTCAAATAGAATAGACAACAGATTCTCCAATTGGCAGAGTCCTGTTTACCTTAAGCCTACAAAGATTCCACAGAACATCATCTCACTGCCTGGAATATTGGACATTATTGAGTCATGAGAGTTGCCCCTTCTATGAAACCTAGATACAGTGACAGCTCACAGATTGCTGAAGGAATTTAGCAATACATCCATAAGTGATAAATCATTAATAGGAACATAACAGATATGTGTATGTGGGGGATGTAAATAAAAGAATGAACAAAATGACAAGGGCAGTGAAGCCTTCCTTGGGTGCTGGTCAGTGGATTGGGAAGAGGCTCTTTTCCCAGATATGACATCTGATTGTACTGAAAGGGTACATTCTGCTTTTCCTATATGACTATTAATTCTGCAATGACAGTTTAAGAGGCATGCACAATTTAAGTGAATAAGCACTATACCATCTCTTACTTGCAGTATGACATTGGGCAAATCACTTAACCACTCTGGGTTTCAGTCTCCTAATCTGTAAAATGAGGGAGTTAGGATCTAGGGTCCTTTATAATTCTAAATCTATGAATCAATGTCTCCCACAACTCAAATTGATAGCAATCATTTATTTAGAACTTTAATGTTTGCAAAGCACTGTTCTAGCCAGAAACACTGAGAGTCTTCCCCTCCCTGATTGATTCTTTTGTGAAGGCAAACTAGACCATTTTTTGGTCTCGGTCCTTACCTAGCCTTTAACTACTGAATGGGCTTTACCTCAGACAAATTGAGACCTGGGAAAGACCTTAGCTTAAAGAGGTGAAGGTCTCCTATTGCATCTGGGACCATCATCAATCTTCCTAACCCATGTCTTGTCGCTGGATCCTGATGACTCTGGAGTAGAGAGTGTGACTGATGACTTTGCACAGCTCTGCCTCACTTAAATCCAATTCACTTACAAGTCAAGACATCACCCTCCTGATGTCATTAGTCTTCGAGAATGAAGGATGAACAACAACAACATGCTATCTCATTTAATAACACAGCAACCCTGTATGGTAGGCATTATTATAACCCCAATTTTATAGATCGAGAGATAGAGGTTTAAAGGCTAAATGTGCTCAAGGTTATTCTGCTAGTATTCTGAGGTCAGATTTGAACTCAGGCCTTTCCTACTCCAAATTCGGGGCTCTCAAATTTATTGTTTTATTGTTCAGTGATGTCATTGCAAGGATCCCGCCTGTTTGGCATGTATACTTGCCTTTGCCTTTTTTTTTTGGTCTACCTCACCTTCTGCTTAATAAAGATCTATGAGTCCTATAGATGTTCAGTAAATATTGCTCTCTTGAATGACCCCTTGGCCCCATATCAGCCCTATTCTGACTTGACCTAGGCTTGCATTCCAACCTCTGTGTGTGACTCTCTGGTTAAATGGGAAGCAAAGTAGATGAAAGGAGGAAAATAAAACTGACCTAGAAGTGGAGCAGGGGCAAAAGCACTCAGCTTGTTTTGCCTCTGACCTTTTTATACAGTTCATAAAAGGTGCATCACAGATAAAGGACCTTGTTAAAGGCTATTTCCATAGTGTACTGCAGCAGAGATCACTTATCCTCATAACTGAGATGAATCACTTGTAATCAAATGGAATCGCTTTAAAATTGGGTCCATTTCCAGTGTATTTATCATGCTGCAAGGCATAATGAATGTTAGCACAGACCAGAATAAACGGGCATGGTCTTTGTATGTCTTGCACATAGATGAAGTCCTCAGGGGTATGAGAGCTTTGTTTTATGAAGGCAAAAGCCTACAGTTTTACTGAAAGTAGGATATAGGTAAGAGGTGCTTATGCCTTTTCTTTTGTGGGATGGCAGCTGCTAACAAGGGAGATGGGGAGCAGGGGGATGTTTGAGCCTTGCAATTTTAAGTGTTAACAGAATGTATCATCCACATACCTTGAGCATCACTCTTACCTTTAAGAGATCGAAGACAGGCTGGGTAAAGCCTGATGAAAAATGAAAATGATCCAACTTTACTGGTCACACAGAGCTCATTATTTTAAAAATAGACCTACTCATATGTATGCTGAAACATCGATCATGTTTCCCAGCTCACTGAATAATGTGCAGGAGCCTAACACAAGCAAGAAATTGTGAGCCTTTATAAAAGACTGTAGAGGGCATCATTCACCTTCTCTCCGAACTAGAAGAGAGAAAAACAAAGAGGCAACATTTAGAGCTTCCTAGTTATTTAATGTAACATCACCTGTAATGCGATTTACCGTTTCAAATGTGCTTAATGAATGCCCATTTGTTTAGCTTCCTCAGGCAGGGGAAAAGAATCACCTTTTAGTTCATCTATAATTAAAAATAACATTTCTAATCATATCATTCCTATCAGAGGCAGCATGACCTGCTGGATAAAGTACTGATCTTGAATTCAAGATGGTCTAGGTCCAAGTACTGCTTCTGATATAAACTGGTTGTGTGACGGTGGCCAAGTCTCTTGATGCCTCCCAGCAACATTCACAAAGTAGGTATAGATAAAATCTGCTGGACAGAGCAAGTTCCCTATATCAGTGAAATCATAGGTTTAATACCCCCAAATTAGGTATATTTTGTCTTGAAATATACTTGAATACTGGGAGTCAAGAGATTTAGGGTCTAACCTTGGCCCTGCCATTAGCATTGGGCCAAGTCACTCTGGGTCTCAGTTTCCTTATCTGAAAAAATAGGGAAATGGATTTTAAAATTTCCAAAAATGCCTAATTACTGACATACTGAACTAGCATTTATTAACCTTACACTTAGTAGAAAAATAAAATTCATCTTTGTTTATGGCTTTAAGGTTTGCTAAGCACTTTTTGTGCATTATTATGTTCCTCAAAACAATTTTGTGAGGTAGGTGCTATTATTGAAATAGTAGTGATGAAGAAACTGAGCCTCAGTTTCCAAGATAGCACTGATGCTATAATAAATCCATTGTAATGCTTCCAATCCAACACCAACAAAGTCAGACAAACCAGAAGGTGCCCATACAGAAAGGCAAGAAAGAGTATGGACCATTGTTTTCTAGTTAAATTCAGTGCCCTAAACTGGTGATAAGGTTGAAGAAGGTTAGGCCATGAGAACATCTGAGCAAGCAAAGTGCCACTGAAAGTCAAAAATACTAGATCCATTTACTCCTTAGATATTATTTTCCTTTATAAATGTTGTCACATTGTGGTCCAAATGACTCAAGTTGAAACAAAATAGTCAAGACAACATAGGAAGACTTTAGAAGCATGGTGACAACTTGGCACCAAGTCAGGGTCTTGGAATTGGGAGTCACTCATGTGTAGTCAGTAGATGAGTATAGATTTCAGTCCTCCTGCTTTTGAGAAATTTTATCACTGACATCTACAAGCCATAAAATCACATAACAATACAAGCTCATTAGCACTGAAGCTTTGGTTTGTAGCCCTTCCTCTGATATCAAAGATATGCTTCATACAGCTTAACTTCAAAGGGCTAGTCAAGCATGGATGATAGATGGTGGGGTCCTTCCTAAGCAGTTACAGAAGAAGGGTGATTATAAACTGAGTGAAAAGGACAAATACCATAACTACCAGGTCAGGCAGTCTAGAATGCCAGGGAGCAGGAACATACCCGATAGTGGCACTGTCTTCTCCTTTCCAATGGCTTTTTTCCTTCCTCTTCTTCTAGGAGTTCTAGGGTCTAATGTTATTTTCCAGCTGCCCAGTATTATCCAGTGTAAAGAAGTTTGAAAGGGTAAATGGAATTGATTTATTTTTACTATAGTATATTAAAGACTACTTAAATGGAAATGGAAATAGATAAAAGGTTTGGGAAATATATTATAACCCTAGGAAAAAGACATGATGTAGTACTGATGGGAGCTGGGGGATACTTGAATTGTCCAGACTTTAATTATAGCTCTGTCTGTATGTCCAAAGCAGGGCAGCTAATAATTTTTTGACTTGCCTTGATGATAATGTCATTCTTCAAAAGGTAAAACTAGCTTTTGGGGAAATTCTATTCTGGATATGATTGTCATTAACAAGGGGGAAATGGTCACTGAGGTTAGAAAGATAGGAGTTCTGGAGGAAGTGACCAATTCCTCCTAGAGTTGGTGAGAGAGGAGAGGAAATCTGGACATGCCTTGTAATGAAACAGATTTGGGGAAAACAGATTTTAAAGATTTTATAAGAAGGGCAGGTAGAATCCCAAGAACTAAACCTCAACAATTGGTGTTCACTCAGGAGGAGTTGGTACTCAAGGATAAAGACTTGAAGACAAAGGCAAACAATTTTAAAAAGGAAGAAAAACAGGACTTGTTTGAAAATGCCGGTATGGCTTCACAGAGACAAGTTACCTATCAAGCAGATTTTTAAAAAGACAATTCGTGGAGATGTAAACTAAGGATGAATAAAAAAGAATGGTATGAGCTTTCAAGACTAGAGGCAAGAGTACTAATGTTCAGAATGAGTTGAAGCTGGAGGAGAGAACTATGGATGGCAAGAAAAGGGTTGCTGCTACTGCTACTATTTTCCATGAAAATATATAGTGGAAAAGAGAAGGATTAAAGAAGACACAAAATGGTTTGGTGAGGAGATAGCACCAAGATAACTAACAACACAGAGAAGTGAAAGTTATTGATTTTTATTCTGTTTCTATCTTCTTTACTAGAATATAAGCTCTAAAAAGGCAGGGGACACTGGATGGCCACTTCATTAGATTTTAAAATGATTTTTATTTTTGGATGTGGATTGGATTAGAAGGCATCACTGAGGTGCCTGCAAACTCTGAAATCTCATGATTCTATGATTCCAAAAAGATCTTCTTCCCTATACAGTGTACCATAGTCTAGAATCCAGAGTCTAAACCCTTTCCTCCACTTTCACCTCTCCCATCAAAATTTATCTTTCTTTTATTCCTTTCAGCTATCTTTCAAAGTAGAAAGTGATCTGAAAAAAAAAAAAACTAAAATAATCATGTTTTCCTTTGAGAATAAAAGCAAACTCAGGATTTGAAAGTCTTAATCAAATAGTTAATTACTTAACATGTATTTGTTAGTTAACATTATAATGCCCTTCTAGACATTGTGGATAATTATATATATATATATATATATATATATATATATATATACACATATGTGCATGTGTGTATATATATTTATATATATATGTATATGCATATATATCTATTTATATCTATCTATATGTATATAAAATATGGCACATTCTTGCCCTCATGGATAAGTCTACTTGGAGAGGCAAAAACTCATACACACAAAAATACCAAATACTAATTAAGCACCAAAATATAATTTAACATTGACAATTACAACAAAAAGAATTCAAAGAAGAGAAGTAAATATGGACTAGAGTAGTTGAGGAAGCCTTCATGAAGGTATTGTGCCTTAAGATGTATATTGAAAGATAAGTAGCATTTGGAAAGGAGAGGGGAAGAATGCTAGTTAAGGGAAATCCCATGGCTGAAGTCATGGAAATAAGGAATATCGTGGCTTTGGGAAGGATGAAGGAAAAGTTGTCAGGCAACCAGTATGACTGGAGTCAAGGGTGTATGCTGGAGACTAGTTGTAAATAAAGTAAAATAGCTAGGATGGTGAGAGCCTTAGAAGTCAGACAGAGGAATTGAAATTTGATTTGATAGAAAATGGGGAGTCATTGAGAATTCTTAGGTAAATGCTATGGTGGATAAATTACTTTGAAAAGATCAAAACATTCATGTTAGGAAGGGTGAGTTGGTTAGAGAAGAGCTACTTCTTTTTAGGGAGACCAAGCAAGAGGTTTTTGTTGTAATCCATGTATGAGGTGATAAAGATTTTGCATAAAGCATAAAAATAGTGTCCATGGATAAAAGGGAAATGAAAAAGCCTAGGGGCATTTTTAAAGCCTTTCAGGAGACAACTTGATAATAGGATCAATTTTAGGATGAAATACACAAAAGAGACAGAATTACAGAATTATAGATATAGAAGAAATTTCAACAACCATCTGGTCCAATTCATACCTGAAAAATAATCCTCACCGTAACCGGTGTCATTCAAATTCTTTTAAAACACCTCCAAAGAAGCTGAGCCCACTTCTTCCCAAAGCAATCCACTCTACTTATGGAGAACACCAGTTAGAAAGTTTTCCCAATATCAAGTCCAAATTTAATTTGCAATTTTCACTCAGTTCCTGGTCCTGTTCTTCACCATCAAAAAACAAATGTAATCCCTTTTCTACATGAGAGATCTTCAAACATTTGAAGACAGTTACTATGTCCCGTAAATTTTTTCTTCTCTTGGTTAAACAGAACCAGTTCTTTTAATGTTCACTTACATCATGTGGACTCAAGGCCTTGAGTACAACCATAGTGGTTGTTTTCCTTTGGGCATTCCAATAAATAGTCTTCTTAATTATATGATCTAGCCAGGTCAGAGTGCAGTAGGGATTATCTAACCCTGATTTCTGGAAGTTATTCCTCTGCAAATGCAGCCCAAGATTTCATTGACATTTTTGACTACTAACCAAATCAAAAGCTACTGAAAATCAACAAATCAACATTGCTACTGAATCATTATAAGCTTATGGTCCATTAAAAGCCCCATATCCTTTTCAGACCACTATCTAACCATGCCTCCTTCAGGTATTTGATATTTTTGTGGTCAGGTATTTGATATTTTAAAAACAAGTTTAGGATTTTATAATCATCTCTACTGAATTTCATTTTTATTAGATTTAGCTTAATACTCTTGGCTACTAAGATCTATTTGGATCCTGTCATCCAGTGAATTAGCTATCCATCTAAGCTTTATGTTGTCTATAAATTGAATAAGTATGGCATCTGTGCCCTTTCCTAGCTATTGACAAAAGCAATGAATAGTATGGGGTCAAACAGACTCCTGGGATACTGTTTTGAATGTCTCCAACTAAGCTGATATTAAAATATTAATGACTCTTCTGAGTACTATCAGAAATGACTCAAAGTTTGCTCATCTGGGACTCTGAAGAATAGAGTTACTACTGACAATTTGCAAAGAGAAAGGAAAGGAAAATGAAAGATGAAAGGAATGAGGGAAAGATTTAAGTGGCTACTATATGTCAGGTATGATTTAAAAAGTGATTTATTAATATTATATCATTTGGCTCTTACAACAATACTGGAAAGTAGGTGCTGTTAAGTGAGAGTGACTTGCCCAAGGTCACATAAATGTCTGAGGCTAGATTTGAAAGCAGGCCTTCCTGACTCTAGCTCCAGGGCTTTATCCATTATGCTATCTAGTTATCTAGGGAAATAGGTATTTTTCTTGAGGGAGAGAGAGGGTAGAAAGGAAATATGAATTTGCATATAGATATGCCTAAGTGGGGGTGTCAGTCAGCTATCTAAAGGGAAATGTCCAATAAACACAACTATAGATATGACTAAAGGTCAGGTGGAGATATGGGCATAGGAGTCATGATGGTTCATAGAACATTAGCAGTAGAAAGGATCTTAGAGGTTTAATCCATGTCCCTCATTTTATAGACAAGGAAACTGAGACCCAAAGAGGGACCAAACATTGTCCAGCATCATAGAGTGGTCCCACAATCTAGAATTCAGATCTCTTATCTCTGAGTCTAGATGTCTTTATACTATAACTCAGGTTTTAAGTATAGTGGCCCATAGATTAATAGGATAATGAAGATACTCTGCCTATAATCTAGTCTCACTCCCTTTATTTATTTTACAGATGAGGAAACTGAAAACCATGATGGTGAGGTGACTTGCCCAAGGTAACTCACTGAATTAGAGTAATCATTCTCTGAATTTTTGGTCTCTGGACCCACTTGCATTCTTAAAAACATATTGAGGATCCCACAAAAGATATTTTGTTTATGTGGGTTATTTTTATTGATATTTATCCTATTAGAAATGAAATACCTCAGTATAATTATAAATATAGTTTTGGCCTTAAGGACTCCCCCACTCTCAGGGGTCCCCCAGATGTCCTCAGAATATACTGTGAGAATCATCAAGTTAGAGGTAGAGTCGACCACAGAATCCAGGTCTCAGAGTCCAATCTTGGTATTTCCATCTTTATTTGTTTTTCACAGGGACTGAGTATTTGGAAGTTATATGCTATATGGGCTTGATTTCTTTTATAAAGCTCTTAGTCTACTGATGTCTAGGCCATCATTTCCATACTAGATAGCCTTTCATTTTTTTCTGAAACTTTAAAAGTTTTCCACTTTAAAAATAAAGAAAAGAGGATGGAACATCCCTCCTCCTTCTCCCGCCCCAGTCCAATAAGATAAATGTTGCTTTAAACATCTTATAATTGCCAGATTGTCATTTGACAATCAGAAAGCAAACTCCCTCTAGACTACCAATAACATTTACAAAGAGATTATCTTGGATGACCCCAGGAGAATTGTGTTTGTTTTGGGATTGGCTAATAAATTCAGACTCACTCACAAAGTGGGACTGCTCACTTTGGTTGTTTAGAACTTTCAGAAAAGCAAAAACCAGGCTGAGATAATAATAGTAATAACAACAATATCAGTACAGTCCTTTAGTGTTTGTAAAGTACTTTGCATGTGTTATCTCATTTGATTCTCACAATAACACGGTGAGGTTAGTCATTATTCCCATTTTGTTGATGAGGAAACTCAGACTAAGAGAGGTTAAGTGACTTGCCCTGGGTCACACAACTGGCAAATGTCTGAGGCAGAATTTGAACTCAGATTTTCCTGACTCCAAGTCCAAAGCTCTGTCTGATGTGATACCTAGTGCAGAGTTAACAAGAGGATAGAAATGAAATTGAAATCCTCCCTCCCACCCAGGGTAAGAAGGTAGTTGTAGAGAAGGCTGTTGTAAAGCAATCCCCAAGGATGAATCTGGGGAAGGTGATGACAGTTCTGCTACTAGCCTAGGGCTGGAAAAGAATATAGGATTAGGCCATAAGGGACCTTCCAAAATTATGATGAATCATTAGACAGTTCTCTTAGCCAGGAATTTTTGTGTTAAGTAAACCAAAAGCCAAGTACAGGTTACAAAAAGGCAGAAGACAATAGGACCTGGTCATTCCTTGTCTCCTTCAGGGTATAATTCTAGACTCAGAACATATGCCATTGTTTATCTGCTCTTGATTCTTGGGTTTTGGAGACAGGCAAGGAGCTGAGGAGCTGTGGCAGGAACAGTCTAGACAAGAGTTCATTTAGCCTTCATCACAACAACTGTGTTGTAGCTCTCAGTGATCTTTCAGACTAAAGATTCTTGTCAAGTGGATTCTGCTGCTGAGCATTCAAACATGGGCTCAGACTTTCCAAGCCACTCCATTTTTCCACCTCGATGGCTCTACATACAAACAGCCCAAGAACCACTTTCCCTAAAGGCAGGGTTCTGGATGTGGGCCTCAGGTTGCAAGGGGCACCTGGAGAGAATCCATCATACTTGCCACATGGCACCTCCCAGGCTTGAAAACTAACAAGTTTTATTGAATTAAGCAAACAGGGATTGCTACATTTTTAAAGGGAGAATCTGCAACCTCTCAGGACTGCAGGGATCTACATAGCACCGACAAAAGTAGAGCAGTGGCAGTGGTTCAGGCAGCAGGGATAGTGAAAACAGTCAAACTGGGTCACCAAACCCAAAGACATTCACCTTGAAGCCGGAATGCTCTGGCCTGGCTGTGCACACATATTCAAGCAGCTGGACAATTGCCAGACTTACTTTGGAGTCATGAAAGAGCAGCAGAAGAGTAGGGAAGGATTGTTGAAAGGAAGAGCAAAGGGCCAAAGAATGAGATTTGTTGGACTCTTACAACTAGAGGGTGGACAGGGGAAGAGGAACTAGCAAAGCCCATCAAGAAAGAGGAGGAAAACCCCCTAGTTAAGAGTCATTGAAGCCAAAGGAAGTGAGAATTTTAAGTAAGAGTAAGTGGTGAAGTATGTAAAATGTAGAGAAAGCATGAGAATTGGAAAAGGGCCATCAGATTGTTTGATAATGAAGTCACAAATGACCTTCAAGGGAGTAGTTTCTTTTTTTTTTTTTTTTTTTGCTTTTGAGGGCAATTGGTAAGTAACTTGCCCAAGGTCACATGGCTAGGTTTTTGTTTGTGTGTGCATTAAGTGTCTGAGGCCGGATCCGAACTCAGGTCCTTCTGACTCCAGGGCTGACGCTCTATTCACTGCGCCACCTAGCCGCCCCTAGGGAGTAGTTTCAGTAAACGAGTAGTAACAGAAGAAAAAACCTTAGAGTTAAGAAGGAAAGAGGTATGTATGAGAGCTTACCAATTTTAGAGCTAACATTGAGAAAAAACTATAATGAAATACCCCTCAAGTTGATAGAGATGAGGAAAATCCAGTTTTCAATTTATTTACTATCTACAGAATATTTTACTATTTTTAAATATGATACACAATATCCTGATTATTAATTTCAGTGAATTTATATTTTCTCCTTGATGTTTAATTTCCCAGAATATAGTGAAAACTAGTTTTAATTTTATTTAATATTCGAAGAATCAGATTTCATCAGCTTTGTGGTGTTCCTACTGTGGAAGCTCATTCCACTAACCCAGAGTTCAGTCCATCTATGACTTAGTAAATAAAGCCTAAGGAACTGCTTGTGACAGCTGTAGACTTATACAACTAGTTAGGTGTCAGAGAACAGATTTGAATCCTGAATTTCCCAGTACCATGTCTAATCCTCTATCTACAACACTAGACTACCTCTATATACATAAATTTGATTATAATACGTAATCTATAATAAATGAATTTATTTAGGGGAGAACCTATTTCTTAGTCCATAAAAAAGTATTTACTAAATACTATGTTCCAGGTTCTGTGCTAAGCACAAGGAATAGAAAGAAGACCTCATAGTCTAATATGAGAGACAACATGCAAACAACTAGATACAAGTCAGGTAAATAGATTCTAAAATATGTGTGTTGTTTTGCTTTTAAATCAGGCTACTAAATGTTAACTCACCTTTCACTCACTAATGATTCATTGTGATAAGAAAGCTAGGGAGATACAGTGACTAGAGTGAATGATTTGTAATCAGGAAGAACTGAGATCACATCTTGCCTCTGACACATCACTTAACCTGTTTTCTCATCTGCAAAATGAGGATAACACTGTAATAGTGCCCCTACCTCACAGAGTTGTTGTGATATATAGAGAGCATTCAGCAAACTTAAATGCTAGTGCCGATGATGGTGACGAGGATGATGTTGATGATGGTATTGACAGTTATGATGTATCTTTTAGATTACAATACCTAAAAGATCAGGAAAATTACTTTAATGTAATGTCTTCTCCTCCTCCTCCTTCCCCTTCTCCAGCACTATATTCTCGGGCTAAATAAGTGTTTAGTAAATGTTTGTTGAATTCAACTGATAGCAATGTCAGAGGCCTGAAAAGGTCAGTACCTTTTGTGAGTTGTAGTTTCCATTTTTATTAAACTTCTTCCTTGCCCACAGTCCAGGTTAATTTCAGTTTGGAGCCTCAGGGCTTGTGCTCATTTTTCTGGTTCCACTTTTATAATGTTAAAAGTCATTGGTGCTATGCAATAACGAAATGGTGCCCTAATGATGCCCTAGTGTCCTGAAAGAGTTAATTAACCTTCCTACGTGAGCAGAACCTTCAGGAAGTAGTTTATTCACCAGTAAGACCCAGCCAAATATTTGTAAAGAGCTTTGAACTTTCAGAGTGAAGTCAAGCAGACCAGGTGTTTTTGTTTAGTGTTCTCTTACTGTTTAGCTAGGTCATTAAAAAAATCCATAACTTCTAGCCAACTTCCAGAACAGCTTTTGCTTTCTGACATACTACAGCCCTTAAATGAGAAGAAATACTTTCTTGTTTGGTAGATTTTAAAAGACAGGCACACCTACATATACAAGTATGGATTGAAGTCTAGCCTTGATTATCTTATTGGGACTTGTGAGTCTTCTGTTCCACCAAAACACCTACTTGCTGTGGGAACCTAGAGGCAAGTCACTTAATCCTTTCCTCATTTGAAAAGTGTATTTAAGAAAGTGCATTTTAGAAAGCACTGGACTTGGGATCAAAAAGACCTAGGTTTGAAACCTTTCTTTGACACTTACTAATTAGACGATCGTGAGCAAATGCCCCAGACACTTTAAGACCCCGTTTTCTTGTTTATAAAATAGAGATAGGAATACCATCACTAACTACCTCCCAGGGTTGTTGTGAGTCTCAAATAAGATAATGTATGCAAAGTGTTTTGCTAACTTTAAGGCATTGGCAGAAGCAGCAGTAGTAAGACTATTACTAAGTATACTGGGTCTGTTTCCATTGGCATAGAAGACTCTAGGTGAGTTTCTAGGTGAGGAAATTCTCTTAAGCTATGTAGGCTGGTGTCTTTCATGTAACTTGTGCTGTAGAGTTGCCTAGAGCACTAAGAGGCTAAGTGACTTGTTTAGGGCCATATAGCCAGCACAGACAGAGACAAGGCTTAACCCAGGTTTTCCTGGTCCCAAGTCTGGTTCTGTATCTGCTATGCCATATTGCTTCAACTGGTAGAATTAACTCATTAAAAAACTCTGAAATTATAATATCATAATCAACTAAATTACTAATAGTAACAGGTTATTGGGGCGGCTAGGTGGCTCAGTGAGTAGAGCACCGACCCTGGAGTCAGAAGGACCTGAGTTTGGATCCAGCCTCAGACACTTAACACACACAAACAAAAACCTAGCCATGTGACCTTGGGCAAGTTACTTAACCCCAATTGCCCTCCAAAAACAACAACAAAAAAATAGTAACAGGTTATTATCTCAAATTCCTGAATTATCCTATTTGTTACCCTGATTCATGTGTATATAGCCCTTAGATTTACTTACCTATAATAATTTATTAAACAAAACTTTGTGGAAACAATAGCTCAATGATTTCATGTAACTGAGTGTCACTTTTTTACAACCTTGAAAATAGGAATAATCTTAGAACTGAGATACTAAATAAGTGATTGTCTATGCATAATCAATTTCTGTTCATGCTATGTCAGATCTCCACTTTAAGTGTTAGGTCTTTTCTTGAAATGTAGTCTCAGTAAAATCTACGAACTATACTAATGACTTATCTTCACAGAGCACCTTCATCTACAGATCTGCTCTATGTGGCAAACATTCTTAAGAGATAAGAAGTATCACCAATTCCATTTGACATCCATCAAAATGGTGACATGGATACTGGGAATGGTTATTTAAGGTCAGCAAGTGAGTATGGGGCAGGTTCTTTAATGAAAACCATAATACGTCATTTGGTCTGCCAGACTGATTTTTGCTAGATAGCCTTGCAAAAGCAATGAACAAAGACTCCGAATCATTGATGTATTTGTGAATAGCTGTTATTTCATAGCCAGGTCAATGTAAAAAATCTGTTTTGAGTTTACTGGAATAACAACTGTATATATTTGGTACCTTTGAGGAAAGAATTCTGGCAAGTTTGCTCTTCTTCCTAGAAAGAAATATAAAGAATAAATAAAATATATTTTGTTAATCTTTTGGGAACATGAGGAGAGAAAGTGAGATGTTTCTGTATTCATGAGGCCTTTCAAAATAAACTAATAGACAATAGCTGACAGTTTGGACTTTTCATGAGCATTCTGGTTTGTCCATGACATATTAAAACGTGGTACCCAGGACCAAACAAAGAACCACACATGTGGTTTGACCAGTGTAGAGCACAGGGAATTTCATGGGGATATCATCATTCCTGATCTAGAAATAAGTACTTCTTTTAATACAGTCAAAGTCTGTATTACCATGTCACATTATTGACTTACATTGAGCTTATAGCCCTCTAAAACCACTGTCTTTTTCATTTAAACTGACATTAAGCCAAGTCTATCTTATACTGTGAGCAACTGGTTTTTGTAGCCCAAGTATGACTTTATTTTCATCTTTTTAACTTGTTGGTTTCATTTTAACATCTGAGCACATTGAGAGACTTTAAAATCTTGACTTAATATGACTTAATATTAATGGAAGTCTGGTCTTCCATCTTAGAGTCATCTAGAAATTGGTTATGTACACCTTCATTATCTCCATCCTTGTCATTGGTGAAAATATTATATAGAAGACAAGCCTAAAGCTCACCAGAGACTTCCATCTACGTTGGCTTTGATTCATTAATCAAGAGCTTGGAGAAATAGCAGAATGTAATAGAAAGAACATTGGAATCAAGAAACCTAAATTTTGACCCTAACTTCAGCATACTGAGCCTGGACAAGTCACTTGATTTCACTAAACTCAGTTTTCTCATTCCTCATTCCTGCTATTATTTTATTTTTTATCTCTTCTTTGAATCACCTAGAAAAGAATGCAACTAAGTAATATTGTAGCCTAGATTTCTTCATTTTATACAAGAGGAGATAAGGAGATACTTTATCAAGTACCTTACTGATAGCAAGATGTACTATGCCTATGGAATTTTGCTTGTTAGTTAATCAACTAATGTACCATCAGAATAATATCTTAAAAATCTGTCCCATGGAAGTTAGTTTTCCTTAAAAAGGTATTGAAACTGTCCTTGAGACTTAATTGGTTCAGGGATCACTAAAGCTCTAACCATTGCAAAACTTACTGGTGGCTTAAGTATAAAAACCGGAGCACAAGGAGTCACAGTCCATCTTTTTTGAAAATTGGAGAATTTTTATACCTCCAGTTTTCTTAGAACCTTTCCCATTTTCTCCATCATGTTACAAAAATTTATAATGGTGGTTTTATAACTAGATGGCTAAACTCTTTTAGTATCCTATAGTGTCATACTTAGACTTAATAGATCAATAGATTTAAATATACTTAGACCAGCAAGGTTCTCTCTCCTCACTTACTATGGACTTCAATTCTCTCTTGACCACATTTGCTGAACCCATTCCAAGTTGTGTGTCTTGGCCTTGAGTTTTTTCTATTTGTCACAATATTGGGGACAGGAAACAATACACCTTCCACCTTTTCTTCCTCAGTGCTGACTGGTCCCTGAGACCAACTTAAGGCCTCTCTAGAGAGACCATGGGTAGGGATGGAGAAATGCAAAGAAAAGTCACAATCCCTTCCTCCCTTCCCCCAATCTATACCAACTTGTCCTATCTAGCAAATTATTTTTGTCCCTCTTTAAATCATTTATCATGCAATACTAGACATTATAATTACCTCCATTTGTACCTTCTTCACCTAGACTGTAAGCTCTATGAAAGCAAGCACGCACATTTGTATATTGTAACAGGCACAATTCTCTGAACATCAGAGCATTAGATTTATTGGAAAGTAATACAATTTTGAACAATTACTGCTACTAATTTTCAATCTTCATATTCTTTACAAAAGATCCTTGTTTCTCTAGAACATAAGCTTTGCATGTTCTTATTTTTCATCCATTGCATGATTAAAAGAAAACTTCCTAGGAGACTGACTATACAAATTTTCTTTCATGTGCTCCCATAAGAAATCAAACAAAATGAAATTAAATAAGTATGCAAAGAGCAAGCAATATAGGTCACTGTATATTTCATTTATATAATTTAAATTCAGTACTTTTCTCTACAAAATCTGGGAAAAGCCAAGTCATCATTTTTCTAAAGGTCTCTGAATATTTGTATATTGATTAGCTTATTTGGCCCCTAAGAGGTTTTGATTTAAAAGTAATTTTATATAACCTTAGAAGGTAGCATGGTACAGTGAAAAATTCATTAGACTAAGATTGAAGAGATCAGTGTTCTACCTTGTACTGATTCTATAATTGTTTTTTTGACCTTGGAAAAGATACTTTACCTGTTTTGGCCTCAGTTTACTTATGCTAGTTAACCTGTATGATTCCATTAGTGATTCCCCCAATAGATATTGTCAACACTGTCATAATTTCATTCAGAAATTGAACCATTATAAATTAATTGTTAAAACATTTTACAGACTTATTAGAGACAGATGCCAAAGGTAAACCGGTTTGAAACATAAGCTCATCTGTAAAATTTTATGTAGAAGAATGATGGATAATTATAAGCAGTATCATTCCATTAAGCAGGGAGAAGCAGCAAAGGGTGAAACCAGAAATTATTTGCAAATACATATGTATATGTATGTGTGTGTATATGTATCTATATCTACATCTATATCTATCTATCTATCTATAGCACAATACTTTTTGTCCATTAAAGAGAGTGTGATCACAATAACTGGGCTTGGGCTGGGGAGCATATCACATAAGGTGCTTGTAGGGGAAAGAGAAATGACACTAAAGAGAATCTGAATAGGAACAGAAGCCCAATTAGGTGCATGTAGAGGAGATCTATGTTGGATCCCATGTATTTGTGAGGGCATTGAGGGAATGACTTATAGAAGGGAGAGGGTGATGCAAAAGGTGTGGGAACAACTCAGACCTTACTGATTACAAATAAAGGTAACCTGGAAAAATATCAACTATTGACATGTCTAGCCCCTCTCTCTATACAATATCTTTATGAGGGCTCTCCGTGCATTCAATCAGGATAGAAATAGGGAACATGCAGCATGATAGTCAACAATGAACCATATCTTCACCATCTCACAATTGATTGAAAGAAACAAAGAAAATATCTCATTATGCTTATTGTTTGTTTATTTTGGGAAAAAAAAACATTCAACTCAGTAGGGAAAAATGTCATTATTGCTGTTTTTGTTTTTTAATAACAAAGTGCCATCACTATCCATATGTTAAGACTATTCAAGATTTCTTGGAACATAAAACAGCTAAAATAGCTCTGTTCAATGTACTGATAACACCAAGGAAGGCATAAATCAGGGAGATGTGTGCTTTACAGAAGTGTTAGCTACTGCATTGTAGACAATGTAGCAGAGATTGTAGATAGGTGGGGAGAGATTTCCAGGGGATGGAGAATTTCTAGATAACATTGAACTGTTTGCATCAAGCCCCAAGACATTGCAGAACCTCTTGGAAGAGGGAATTTAGCCTATCTATTCACATAGGAAAGGCCAAATGGTTGAAGAATCTCCATTGACCAGATATTCACCAGCATTAATATGTACACCTTACAGAGATTATTCAACAGTGTGGGTATCTAGGAAGGGGAGTAGCCAGTCAGGCAACTAGCCTTTATTAAGTACCTGATGTGTACTTGGCATTGTGCTAAGCACTGGGGATACAAGAAAATGCTCCCCGAACACACAAACCTATCCATGCTCTCAAGAAACTCCTAGTCTAACAGGACAGAAAATATGCAAACAAGTCCTTTAGTCTCTCAATGCTTTAGGTAGCTAAGACTCTAAATTCTATGGAAGATGCCAGTCTGTATTGGCAGAGGGAGTGTCTTCACCCTGGACTTCCCTTAATTAAGGAAATCAATGTCTGGTCCCTATATCATACAGGTACTTATGCCACCATTGTACTATGCTTTCTCAATCCAATACCTTCAATTTGCACAAAAGTAGACAGAATTAAAACATTGTAAGGGACCTCACAAATCACCTTGATCAAATTATGCTTGAACAAGAATTCCCCTTTTACATCTCCATTATAGATAGATGTACAATCTAATGGATAGAAGCATTTCCATCAACAATGCAGATTGCAACCTATCTGTTCCTGCTCATCCAGTATGACTTTTTTTCACATGATGTCCTCTCATAACTCCAATGAAGGACATCCACACAAATGTGCTTTTTCTTGACATCAAAAGGGGATAAACAGAACTTTGACTGCATGATCTTTTTTTAGTTTTTTATTTAATGGTTCCTCACATGCCATATTCCTCATTTGTAATGTGTTTCAGTCTATTGACCTAGGGGGATGCTCATTTTGAATTTAGAAACTTTTATTTTTAATTTCTAATATTCATATAAAAGTTAAAACCCTCTACATTTAAATGATTTTCCCCTCAAAGTATTTTTATTAAAATGCAGCTAATAACTATAATAAGGCAATACTTCTTCATGAATACCCATCCTATCCTGCTTACACAGAGCAAGATAGCAATGTCCATGCTTGTCTTTTGGAGAAGAAGAGGAGGGAGAATTTGGCTGGATTCTCCGGTCTCTCCAGACTCACAGCAGAGTTATAATAACTCATCAACTTAGTGCTTCCCTCACCTTGGTGAGTAGTAATCACTTCCTTTCACAAATAAGGGAATTTAGATTGCAGGGTGTAGTAAGTAGAATGAGCCCTGAACTTGGAGTCAGATTATCTGAGGCCCTGATGGTGTCACTGATCATAAACTACTTCATCTCTCTTATCCTCAGCTTCTTCATTTGCAAAATGGGGATTTTTCTCATGTATGAGTTGGGTTATATGGCAGCTGAGGTCTCTTGCAATTCTCATATTCTAATTGTGTGATATTTGCACTATCTACTTAGAAGAGTTATCTTGAGGAAATTGTTCATTGCAATTCTCTCATCCTGAAAGAAACACGAAGTATTATTATCAGTTGGAAATTCATTCAATGACTTACCAGGGGTTTGTAGACTAGGATTATGGAAGCCAAATCAGTAGAATAAACTTTGATTAGAGACTTTATAGGTTGTGAACGCATGCAAAAGGATCAACTCTGTTTTTTAACTAGACCTTTTCACTCATTTTTAATTAGTATTGTGAAAGTTTTCAGAGCATCTGTGATTGCTGCTGTGTACCTGTCCTAAGAGAAGCTCTTTAAAGGTCATTTTTTAAAGAACGAAAAATAATGCTCAGCGGGGGCAAAAACTGGAGCACAGCCTCCCTTACCCCCATCCCTCTACTCCTCATTCCCAGGTGTTTTTCTTTTAATGGAGAGGCAGTTAGAACACACCAAGAGACTATGCATATAGGACAATACTATTTTCTAGGCAATAGAAAAGTTTTTTGGGGGCAGATTGGTGAGTGTTGTCATAAAATCTATTTTCATGTGGTCTAAATAGCAACTAGAATTTTCTGACATTAAGGTGGCATAGTGAATAGAATTCTGGGTCAGGAAGACGTGAAATAAAATCTGGCTTCAGACATTTACTAGTTGTGTGACCTTGAACAAGTCATTTCTTTTTTATTCAATTTCCTTACCTGTAAAATGGGGATAATACTAGCACCTACCACTCAGGGTTGTTGTGAGAATCCAATGAAATAACATTTATAAAGTGCTTCCCATAGAGCCCAGAACAGAATTATTGTTTGTCCTTTGCTCAACAATAGGTCCCATCACAGAGTAGGAGCTCTAAGTCTTCTCATTGTATCTAGTCTGCTTATTACAAACTAAAGGGGCATTTGTATAGAGTAAATGTGGTCCAGTCTGGGGTACAGTCTAGGAATAGACTGTCCTCCTCTGCTCCTCCCTCCCTCTCTTCCTTCCTTCCACCCATGAGAGATTTGACCTTTTATGGCAACACTCACGACCTTATTTATCACTGAATAAACATATACATTGTCATGACATCTCGAATTTTCTGACATTAAGATATGTGCATTTATAGTGATATTTAAGAATCATCCATTGTTACACTTTCTCAAGTGTTTCAAGTGTTGTATATTAGGCATCTACCCTTCTTACCCATCCCTCATATCCATACAGAACATTTTGGATTTCAGTGGTTAATAAGGAAGGCAGGTCAATTTGGGTGTCTAAGAGGACAGTGTGAAAGTTACATCATAGGATCCTTAGACAATCATGGGGCCATATAAGAGTTCTAGGTTGAGGATCATAGACTCTACACTATGTGAATAAGAGGAGACCCCTGTAATTGAGTATGGAACCAGAGCTAAAGTTTGCCTGTTTCATGGAATGTACTAGCCCAAAATACATTACCTGGTAAGTAAGCCTTCTGGTGGAAACCATCTCCTGAATGAACTTGGCTGATTCTTAGACAGACACAGTCTGTTGCTAGGACAACTCTTCAAATATTTCCAGCTTGGTAGTAGAAATTTTGTCTACTGCACAATGTTGTCTGGGATTAGACCTGTGTGTGAATCTCTTTATATAGTTAATACCATCCATAAAAGAATTCAGTCATTGTAATTTTAGAATGAAAATACCTTTCACCTAGATGGGACTTGAGTAGCTATGTGATAAAAGCCATCCCTGCCATTTCTCTGAGTGTTCACAGAACTTCAGGAATATTTTCTTAAGAACTTAGTCGACAGGGAGGGAACAAAGGGCCACTGTGGTGATATCCACTCATAAATAACCCGTTAGCCACAGAAATAGCCTAGGCATGATTTCATCCCTTGAAGGAAATTCCCTACCTCATTTCTCCCGTTTAAGTGTACCATATGTTTGTTCCTGGGCACCCAACATAGCAATTCTCATGCTTCCTTATTTGGAATTATCCACCCGAGACAAAACCAGACCATAAAATTTGTTATGGTACAGACTAAACATGAGTAACATACTCCCAATCTCCTGACCAGCGGAAAAGAAAGTGACCTCTCTTCGACATGTGAGCTACAGAGCAGATAACCATGTCAAGGAGGGGAGGAAACAGAACCCGTAAGCCTCCCCTACTCTCTGCTCTGAATATAGGATTAAATCCAACACAAGATTGATAAAAATGAATCATTTGTCTTTTGGGGTAGCATCTTTATCTGTGATATAGAATAACTTTCATTTTAAGACACTCTCTTATGATAAATAAAAAAGAAGTTCTTCCCATCTGCTTGATAAAGAAAACAAATATTCCAGAAAGGGATGTTGTAAAAAAAAAAAAAAGTAAATGTGTGTGGTCTAGGACCTGTTTAATGTCGAATCAAAGGGCTTTGAGTAACTTTAAGAGATCATTTAATCCATTCCACTGTCTCCAGACAAGACTTTACCCAAACCCTACCAGGACAGATTAGTTTGTAAATTGTCTAGGGAAGGCATGTCAAAATTCATCATACCTTGCTATCAGTAAGTTCATTCTTCGGGCTTACTGTCTACTTGAATATATCTCTGGTAGCAATTAAAGTCCATTTTCTCCTGTTGGGTCTTAACTGGCAATGTGGGAAACTCTGCTCTTGTTCCTTGGACCTTTTTCTAGTGTAAAAAATTCTCCACTCAAACTTTTGTTAGCAATCTTTCACTGCTGATATAGGAACTATATCATAAAACTTTAGTTTTACAGCTCTCTGAGGCACTTAAATATCATATACTATAGTTATCTCAACTATTTATGGGACAATAAACTCCATGAGGACAGGGATTATGTCTCACTTTAATGTGGCATGTCTCCCAATACCTACCAGTTATTTGTACACAGTAAGCACTTAATGGTTGTTGAGCTGGTTTTTGAATCTCAATGATCAGATGAGAATCACACATTCAAGATATAAACTATATGTGTAAAAATGTGTTTCAGATAACTGACATATATTCATTTGAAATTTGCTATCTACATTACATGCCCTACTTTATTTGAGTCTTATGATAATCCTGTGAGATAATCCATTAGGCCAATGGTTTCCAAAGTGGGAACTGCCTGGGGCTTGGGAGTAATGAACCAAGATGGATCATATGTGGCCTTCCTTCCCACAATAACTCATCTTAGGGCTTGTCTCCAACATAATCACATCTAATTTTCACTCACCATTATTAAGCACTTCCCCACTCTGCCTTCATACAGTTATGTAAGCTCTCAAACTTCCTACTCCTCTACAAATATCTCAGGACAATTATAAACTAATCCCTATCAAGCACCCACAGTAGTGTCTGTATAGGTGCTACAGGGAAAATTCCTCACCCCAATATACAAACTCTGGTCCCTGGTATGCCTGATAGGTATGCCTGAATGGTGGATTCTGTGCTCACCTACCTTAATTTATGTCTCCCCTTACTCATTTTGGGTAGGAATGAGTCAGTAGCATAGGGCACACAGGCATAGATAGGTAAATCTTCAGATTTATTAACATTTATTAACATGACTTATCTTTACTATCAGATCTACCCTCTTCCAAAACTTCCAACTTCTGTGGAGGATACTACCCTCCTTCTAATCAGCCACGCTCCCAACCTTGTTATCCTCCTTTACTACTCATTTTCACTCACCTCATATATCCAACCCATTGCCAAATTGGGTTGTTTCTATCTTTACATCTCTTGAAAATGGAGCCTTCTCTATGCACAAAGGCATCACTCTGGGTCAGACCCTCATCACTTCTCACCAGGACTATTGCAATGACTTCCTAATTGCACTCTCCCTGTCTCTAACTCATCCTCCACACAACAACTAATGAGATTTTTCTAAAACTTAGTTCTGATCATGTTACTTCCACTATTCAATTACAGTGGCTCCCTATTATGTCTATGATCAAATGTAAGCTAAACCCCTCTATTACCTATTCCTATGCTACCTTGCTAGCTTTAATGTGCATTGCTTCACTTTCTCTACTCTATGATCTAACCAAACTGGATATCTTGTTATTCTCATACTCATAAAAACACACAGCTAAAATGTCCAAAATAAGAATAGAAAATCACATCTACACGAAGAAAGAAGAATATTACATTGAAAATTTTCTTCTGAATTGGACTCAGAAATACTTTTTTTTATTGTTTTTGCATTGTGTATAGCAAATATTTATATGCAGAAAAATATGATGTGTTGAAAACTTATAATTTAGGTACTCTTATTACCTATTATTTGATTGTCATATTGCATATCTTTCTAAAAATAGTATCTTGAAATCCATCTGCTTGGCAAGCTATATTGATCAAATTAACTGAATAGTTAATTAATAAAATAATTCTTATTTACAAATATGACTTATCCCACAGGATAAACACAAAAGTTAAAAAGAAATAATGATAGATACTCATTATTCTCAAGATCAAAAAGAAATTTTGTTCTTTTGATGATATAAGAAAATAAAAACATTATTTCATCCTCATCTTTGAAAATGTCCGTTTTTGTATCTTTTATAATGTATAGTATAACACTATATGTATATAACTTACAAATGAACCAATAGGGATATGTGATCAGAAAAATTTAGGGGCTATACTAGGGTCACACTGTTCTTTTGTTTAGCCAAGTAGCATAAGTCATTCATGTATGTATTTATTTCAAAATAGTCCATAAGAATGGACACCTCAAAATTCTCCTGTAGGATAAGAGTGACAGAGTTTGATGGTGGAGCATCAGAACAGCCACCCCAATTTAAAAGTCACAATTCTAACTCATTAACAATTCTTAATATCTTTAACAAGGTGATGGGTTCACCTTTTATCCTAGAGAGTAGAGGTACTTGTGCTGGGGTCTGTGAACTTAAAAAAGTCTTTTGAGAACTCTAGTGGGTTTCCTTTGCAATCTTATACTTTTATGCATTTAAAAACATCATTGTAAGAAAGGGTGTATCAGGTTCACCAGATTGCCAAAGGATCCATGATACAGAAAAAAGGTTAAGAATTCCTGCTCTAGAGAGAAACACTCCTTCCAATAGAATGATAAATACTTTCAATGATGGCTGGGCAGTAGACTGTACTAAGGGCATAAGTAGTATACCCCTCTACTTCATACATACATACACACACACACACACACACACACACACACACACACACACACACACATATATATATATACACACATAAATATATATGTATTTTGTACTATAAATTACATTATAAAAACACATATATGCTTTATATGCATACATTCTAGCAGCTATAGCACCAATCACTTGTTGGTAGCAGGCTTGTTTTAAAGTTTTACTATTCCTTAAAACTCTGAATTGTGTTCCATTTCATAAGCCAAGCTATAGTGAAGGGCAGCCCACCTGTTTCTGAAGTGCAGTACAGTGGCCTGAGAGGCAGAGGCCTACTGAGGGGCCCTGCATGGCCCTTTGAAGTTTGGCTGACTGAGATGCATTAGCAGCCAAACTTCAAAGACCAACTCCTCATCATTTTTGTGATCCAATCACTGTACTCAGCAGCAATTTATAGGCTGATGATGTTAAATCAGGAACTGTTTAGATGCTCCCAATTAAGCTTTGTAAATGAAATTAAAAGTTCAAAGCAGCCAGCTGCCTATAAACGGAGTTGGCAAAGTTGGGAGAGGGATGTGGTAGTTTCCTTTGAAGTTTGTTTGCCCTCACTTCTTGGACAGTTGAAATTTAAAGGAAACAGCATCTTTTACACATCCCTTAAGAAAAAATGGCCTATTTTATTTTTAACACAAGTCTCATTCGAATACAAATTTTTATTGAAACAGTCAACCTGTATTAACTTAATTTTTTTTTTGCTAGGGTGCCTTAAGTATTTTCTGACACTCAAGTGGGTCTGTAACATCACTAATTTCTGAATTCCCTTCAAAGATGCAGGTCATAATTCATCTATCCACACCAATCCTATGAAACTCTTGTCTTGGGGTGCCTCATGAGAATGACAAGGTGCAAGGGATTTCAAAAGTTCATCCAAACCATTCCTTGCAGCGTTAGGCAGAACTTCTGAATTATTGATCACAGGTGGTCAACTCTTCCCAAAGAATATCAGGAAAGGTCATAAGTTATATCTGTACAAAGGACAGAAGAGTAAGAATTTATAAAAATCATATTCCAGAAAAAGGCAAACCACAATGAAAAGGCTAAGTGCAGTAGAGCACTGGACCTGAGATCAAATCCAGCCTTACACCCTTACTAGCTGTGTGACCCTGGGCAAGTCACTTAACCCCTCTTGCCTTCACTCCCCCAAAAGTTTATGTACATATCCATATAATAATAAAATGCATGATTGCATCTTGCAAGGCAGCTTGATACAATGGAATAAGCACTACCTCAGAAGTAGAGGAGCTGAGTTCCAATCCTACCTCTGGTATGTATAATCTGTATAACCTCGGGCTTTAGTTTTTTCATCTGTACAATATTGGACTACATGGCCTCTGAGCTCCCTTTGAACTGTAGTTCTATGATTATATAAACTCTAAACATGATGTATACAAAAATATGAGCAATTTGTTTTCTATTCTTAAACATGTAATCTGAGAATGAGAATGGAAATCTTTAGTATTTTATGATCAAACTGATTTTGAATGAATCTGATAGAAGACTGACATTTAGTGAATGCTGCTGTTTACATTTTTTCCTAGGGAAAAATGGCACAAAATTGCTGTTAGTAGAAGCACTGAAGGGGGTGGGATAGTTTTAAATGAGAACAAAATATGGAGCAGATTCTCTGAGCTATTATATTAGGGTACTTTCAGCAACTCTCTTTTCATTCAGATTTTTATGTTTCCAAACCAAGTCAATTTACCTGGGATATAAGTTTCATGCACTTCCTCAGTCATTTCATACCTTTTAATATTTCTCCAAGCTGAATCATAACTCTTTTTCAATTGCTTTCCTCTGATTTTCCTCAAACAGAATACATTTTATCTTTATGGTATAAAACTGAACTCTCTGAGGAATGCATCCAAGATTTTTCAAAAAATCCTCAGAGCTTTTCTAGGGGGCAGGACACTTATCTTAAAGAAAGAACACCTAAAGAGCAGTTATGTGATAAAATGTGAGTAAGCCAATGGTAGAGCTGGGACAGGAACTCACTAATTCAGTGTCCTGATGACGAGGCCATGACCAGCTCTTAATAAAATGGTAATAAAAATAAATAGCAAAGGAGCTGAGCTATGAAAATGGTTACTTTTCCTAAGGGGCCAAAGGGCAAAAGTCCATCTGGTTTATACATATCTTTCCAATTTTGCTCCACTTTATTAATGAATCATCTGAAAGAGCTTTTAATAAAATGTCAAATTTAAAGCTGACTTCCACTTTGAGCTAACATGACCTCCTGGTTAGGGCACAGCCAGACTCCTTCCTCTCATGGTTTCTGACATCATCCCAGGGTCTGCAACAGATGACAAGCTGCTGAGAAGTTTTCAGCCTACTTCCACCCTCCTTATGAATACAGAGTTTGAACTGTCAGCCAACTAAGAAATAATGACAGCTGTCCTAAATCATTGATTTCATTGTAGATCTCCTCAGCCATTAATATTTTTTAAATGTGATGCAGCTCCAAGCACAGTCCTTGCATATTCAAACCTGCTGAGCTGCCCAGCTGGATGGGTAACTGTTGAGGAAGGATCAGGAGAGGAGCATGAAAGTGGAGCCCCTGTTACTATCACGACAGTTAAAAATGTGCACTGAAGTTCCCACACCTACCCAGTGTTTTCTGAGCTACAAAAATCCAGGAATCTTATTTTTCACACTGCTGCCAGAAATTAAAGGAGGCCAGGGGGACAGATGGTATAATACAGACAGCCAAATCCTATTGTATATTCTGGCACATTTTCTTTTCTTTTCTTTTTTTTCCCTAACTGAATTAACCATAAGGATATGAGGATGGAAATGTTTTCTTGGAAGAAAACTAAATTGCCTTAAAAAAAAAAAGGATTTACTTGGCATGCCAATTTTTTCTGCTTCTTCAGTGCCTCCTTTGGCTTATTAATTCATCTTCCATTTTAGATTTAATATGCAATAAGACCAGAGGTATAAATGTTTCTTTGGTTTCAAATTCCTATCCCAGGAAATATAGATTTGATTTAATTTTCAATTAAAAACAGTTTGCTAAATACCTATTATGTGCATGAAAATCTCTTATCAGCGCAAAGTCACAGTAATGTCAAATTATTTTTACAGAATGGAAAGAACTGTAGATTTGAAGTTAAAGAATGTAGGTAGACATCCCAGCTCAGTGAACTCAGGCAGGTCGTTTAGCTTTTCTGGGTTCCTGTTTCTGCTGGCAAAATGATGGGGTCAGATTTGAGGACATCTAAGGCCTCTTTCAACTCTGTATCTATGATCCCATATTCAAGTTGTCATCGTTAGTAGACATTTATTTAGGGTTTTAAATTTATAAAGTGTTTAAAATTTTATAAAATATCTTGCATACATTACATTACTTAAGTCCCACAGAAACCCTCTGAGGTAAGAGTTACAATTATTATCTATCATACTCATTTTTTTTTTCAGATGAGGAGTCTGAGGATTTTCATGCACCTCCTTAGTCATTTCATACCTTTTAATATTTCTCCAAACTAAATCATAATTTCTTTTTCAATTGCACAATTTCAATTAAGTTATTTTCTGGTGATCCCAAAGCTAGTAGTCAGAAGCAGGATTTGAACCCATGTTCCTGGCTTTAAGTATAACTCTTAATCAGTTGGACAGCCCCTCAAATTCTTTTGTGTGAATTTATTTTCCACTTAGTACTAAGGTAAGTATGTGGGAAAGCATGTTAACCAGTTGTTTCAGTTCACTTTGTATTTATTAAACGCCATAAAATAAAAATATTGTGAAGAAACTAGACCTTTGAGATGCATATTATATATATGTATATACATATAAGTATGTAACATTTTATAATACATATTAATAATTTCTTATATTCATATAAATTTATCTCTCTATATGTATATATATCAATATCATAAGGTTATCATGTTAAAATATACAAACTTTTGTAAGTCACTGCTAAATCATTAGTTTTGCATTGTTTTTTCAATGGATATTCACCTAATCAATGATAACGTACTTCATTGTGAACTTGAAAGAGCCAACATTTCCATTAAAGAATAAGGAAGGAAGGCATGAACAAATTGGGCAGAATTTGAATCCTGTGTCTAATTTGTCCAGTGTTAAGAGTCAAGGGTGATGCATATTATTAAAACTCTTACCACATTCTTATAGATTTGACAAAATTCTTTATAGATTTGATATATGAGACCTTTATCTGAGAATATGTCATTAATCCTATACCCTCCTCCCCTCCAATTTTTTGCTTTCCTCCTGATCTTGGCTATATTTATTTGATTTATACAAAAACTTTTAAATTCAATATAATTGAGATTATCTCTTTTATACTTCATACTGCTCTGTCTCTAGTTCATTTATAAATTGTTTGCCTATCCATAAGTCTGAGAGGTGATAAATTTCATGTTCTTCAAATTTTCTTGTAATATCTCTATATCACATTCTGCTTGCTAAAGACCAGTGCTGTCTACCTTTAATAGCAACTTCCCAGCAAATAATATTAAGTGATGAGCATGATGATGATGGTGATAGCAGCAGTTAACATTTGTATGGTGCTTTAAGGTTTACAAATCACTTTATAAATATTATCCTATTTTGTCATCATAAGCAACCCTAGGAAGTAGTTCGCGTTTTTACCCCATTTTACAGATGAAGAAACTGATGCAGAGGTTAAGTGACTGCCCCAAAGTCACATAGCTACTAAGTATCTGAGGTCAGATTTGAATTTAGATCTTCCTGATTCCAAGTCTAATACCTTCTAGAGGGTATTTCATGGTACCTGGAAGCAGAACAAAAGATCCAGTATAAGACTTTCTCTCAAGGTTGTTCATTTGTCTATGACATATACATTGGAAGAAAGCATGCCTCCTTGTTTTATACTTTGAATCAAAGACAGAATAAATAATAAAATCTGACCTCAAAATAAATAATAGTGCTCAAAGTAAAACAAAGTGCTTTTATGAGAGTAAGACAGAAACATTTAGAGTTGATTTTACAAAAGGAAAGACTAAAAAAATGCAAGACCACATATTTCAATCTACTGAACTGAACTCCACGAGGTTAGTGGCCATTTCTCATCTAAACTGAATATCTCATCCAGAGCCTAACAGAAAACTTTACACATAGGTCTTTTATAAATATCTATAATCCTACACTGTCACAGACTCTGCAGTATTCAGGGTTTGATTCAGGGCAAAGTGTCAAATGCAAAGAGAAATGTCTATTAGAGGTAATCTTAAGATAATCCCTGCTCCACTTGGAATCTTCATCAGAAGTCCTCCATGACAATGAATACCACCTTTGGAGAGCATACGTCCCTGTTAGGTATGTTGCTTGATATCAATAATCAGAGGGTCAATTATCTAACACTATATACTAAAATCAAGTCTAAATGGGTGCATGACCTAGGTATAAAGGATGATACTGTAAGCAATCTGGGAAAGCAAGGAATAGTTTACCTGTCAGATTTATGGAGAGGGACTTTAGGACTAAATAAGAACTAGGGAGCATTATAAAATGCAAAATGGATAATTTTGATTACATTAAATTGAAAAGTTTCTGTACAAACAAAGCCAATGTAACCAAGATCAAGAGGGAGGTGGGAATTGGGAAAGAAGTTTTACAACCTATGTCTTTGATAAAGGACTCATTTCTAAAATATATGGACAATTGAGTCAAATCTATAAGAATACAAGTCATTCCCCAATTGATAAATGGTCAAAGGATATGAACAGGCAGTTTTCAGAGAAAGAAATTAAAGATATCTATAAGCATATGAAGAAATGCTCTAAATCACTATTGATTAAAGAAATACAAATCAAAACAACTCTGTGATACCACATCTCTCCAGTCAGATTGGCTAAGATGACAAAACAGGAAAATGACAATGCTGGAGAGGATGTGGGCAAATTGGAACACTAATGCATTGCTGGTGGAGTTGTGAACTTATCCAACCATTCTGGAGAGCAATCTGGAATTATGCCTAAAGGGCTATAAATAATTTCATACTCTTTGACCCAGCAATACCATTTCTAGGGTTATATCCCAAAGAGATCATAGAAGTGGGAGGAAGACCCATATGTACAAAAATATTTATAGCAGCTCTTTTCATGGTTGCAAAGAATTGGAAATTAAGGTGGTGCCCATCAATTGGGGAATGGCTAAACAAGTTGTGGTATATGCATGTAA
This sequence comes from Gymnobelideus leadbeateri, assembly GCA_011680675.1. NCBI lineage: Eukaryota > Metazoa > Chordata > Mammalia > Diprotodontia > Petauridae > Gymnobelideus > Gymnobelideus leadbeateri. The sequence continues at coordinate 110,544 of WOXC01004523.1, read as the reverse complement.
TGGAATACTATTGTGCTATAAGAACTGAGGAGCAGATGGACTCCATATTTACCTGGAGAGGCTTATACAAACTGATGCTGAGTGAGAAGAGTAGAACCACGAATAATTTATATACAATCAGAGACACAACATATGTGTGATGACCAACTGTGATAGACTGGACTCTTCTCAGCAATGCAGTGATATAAGTCAATCCCAAAAGACTCATGAAGGAGAGAGATGCCTACATCCAGAGAAAGAACTAGAAAGAACTGAGTTTGAATCCTGATGGAAGAAAACTAATTGATCTTTTCCTTTTCATTGTTTTGTTTTATTTCCTCTTTACCATTTTTCTTTCCTCTTTACCATTTTTCTTTCCATCTAGTACAATTGGCCTTTGTAACCTGACTAATGTCTAATATGAAAGTATTTGCAGATCCTATACTGGACTATATGCCGTCGTGAGGGGTGGGGAGAGGAAAGGAAGGGAAATTTGAAACTCAAGGAACTATGGAATTTAATCTTGTATACTAAAAATAAACAAACAAATTAATAAAAAATTAAAAAATTAATCAGAGGGTTAGTGAGCTAAGTTACCAATTTTGTAATATATTCAACATCTCGTTTTGTTTTTTACTTATTCAGGAAGACACTCATACAGAGAAGTCTTTAACAAACATTTTGATATACTTCAGGGGCTCTTGAGATCCGTGAAGTCAAAAAAAAAATGAGAACTGTACTATAATATCTTTGGTTTCCTTTATAATTCTATGTATTTTATTTTATATCTTTAAAAATTATTATGAGGAGTCAATAGGCTTTAGCAAACCTCCAAAGAAGTCCATGATAACAAACCCGTACTCTGTGGTATCAAATGCTATTTATAATAAATAATGCATAATAGTATATTGTCATCAAAAAGTCTGATAGAGAACTTTCAGTACCCAATTGTGCATTGGTAAACATGTGCTCTAATAGTTTTAATTATTCCCCACCCTCCATCCCCAGAAAATTCAGGCAAGTATCCAAATATATTGTACACAATAATGGGAATGGTTCTGAAGCTTGGGGGCCCCACAGATGAACTCTTTGGGCTAGGACATCTATCATGTCAGCAATTGGAGATTTCCCTAAAGGGTTGCCTGAACTCAGGTGGTCAGATCTTAAAAAGCTCCATGAACTAGAGTTAATTACAGTGGTCACTTTTAATTTCCCTTTAAGACATAAAAAGTTCTTAATACTCAAAAAGGTCTAATATAATGTTTTGGTAAAAGATTCAGTTATGTGGATTAGTACCTCCTTGATCAATGAGTCCTACATAATGGGATAGTTTAGACTGTTTTGAAACACAGTCTTATTATTTTATTGTTGGGGAGCAAAAATATTCTTTTGACAGGTGTTTCTCATGAGAAATGTTTACATTCTTTGGTATTCAATTATAGCACTGGAAGACTCTAGCTGGGAGGAGTCCAACTACTGTCAAGTTTATGGTTTCTGGAGATTCTCTAGAACAAATTTAGATTTTGAATGATATTCTTTGTCAGTTATTTTTTTTGCCTTTTTTTTGAGAACAATTGAGGTTAAGTGACTTGCCCAAGGTCACATTGCTAGTTTTTGTGTTAAGTGTCTGAGGCCGGATTTGAACTCAGGTCCTCCTGACTCCAGGGCCAGTGCTCTATTCACTGTGCCATCTAGCCACCCCAGCTTTTGAATAATATTTATAGATTTGTATTCTATGTATCATCCCAATGACATCCATCTTCACTGCCCCAACAAGCATTTATTAAGAAATTATTTTGCGTCCCCTGGAAGATACAGGGTTGTTGGGGGGCCAACTTCTTTCTAGCAAGTCCAGAGCCCAACCATGCAAGATGGACTGAGTGAACTATGTTCAGAGGAAGGGTGAGGGCTCTGTATTCTGTGCTCATGTGAAGCATAGGAAAGGGGCCACCAAGCTCTGGGCCATCCACTTCTCCAAAAGGCATGGCTACATTAGTGGTATTGTAAAGGATATAATCCATGATCCAGGCCTAGGGGCTCCTCTTGCAAAGGTATTTGTAATGGCAAGCAAAATAGGATTTTTTGCTGTTTTTCTGGATTGAGGTTTAGCTAATCAAGTGCCTTTGAACCTTACCTTTGATTGTATCAAGTGTCTTTGATTGGAAACAGTATGCATTATATTGCCCTTAATAGGCGTAAGGGAGTTTAAAAACCTTCCATGCCCTTAATTGGCCAAAAGGAATTTGAAGCTCTCCCCTGCCCCTTAATAGGTCTAATGTACTCACTTGGGAGCCCACAGTGGGAAGAGCTTACAAAAAGTGTGGAATAGGGAGGAGCAGATAAGAACACAAGCAGAACTCGGAGCAGGAAGAATTGAGAGAGAATGTCTATGATGTTGGCACTCTGTCTGTTAATCTGTGTTACTTTCTCAAACAGAAGCCCTGTCTATTGTTCTGTGTTGATTTCTCAGACAGAAGTCCTGTGTATTGTTCTGTTTTGGTTTCTTAGACAGAAAGTGAATTGAGATGATAGTGCTGGTAATGCATATAAATATTGCTGAAGCCCTATTAAGCTTTCTTGTCCTAATCAGAAACTACAGAGAGCTTGAAGTGGAGTAGGCCCTGTGAACTGAGATAAGGAACAGGAGCTGAGAGCTGCCTAAGTGTGTTTCCAGGCAAGAGTTGGGAGTGATCAGCCCATCGAGGAGGAGCCATGGGGTTTGGAAGCCAGCCTCAGTCAAGATGGAGGAGGACTTTACTTGGATACTTTGTATTAACTGAGGAGATTGTAAGTTACTGTGATGTAGGGGTAGATGGTGTTTGTATTTTCTGCTGTCCCTTAAAGATGACTATAGGATATACTGAATGACATGTTTTGTTTAAGACTATGTGGCCACTTTAGTAATAAGTTATGTTACTGTAAATGTTATGCTTTAGTTTATTACTGAATAACTAGAGAATTCATTATACTATGCAATTAGACCCTTAAAATTATTCACAGCAGCAGTCCTAAGGAGAACTGCTTATGATTGGCTTTATAGTAGCTTTCCAGGATCTTTACTAATTTAAAAAGAGGACAGAGTTGTTCAATGCTGCTGAAGGCATCCATACTGGCCAATTTGTGTACTATGGTAAGAAAGCTCTGCTTAATGTTGGCAATGGCCTCCAAGTTGGCACTATAACTGAAGGGACCGTAGTGTGCTGTCTTGAAGAAAAGCTTGGGAACCGGGGTAAACTTGCACTATGCCACAGTGATTTCCCATAATCCTGAAACCAAGAAAACTCAGGTGAAAGTACCTTTAGGCTCTAAGAAAGTGATCTACTCTGCAAACAGAGCTGTGATTGGTGTTGTTGCTGAAGGAAGTTATATTGATAAACATATCCTTAAGGCAAGTTGTGCCTACAAGACTAAGAGAAACTGCTGACCTCATGTCTGGGGTGTGGCCATGAATCCAGTGGAACACCCCTTTGGAGGAGGTAATCACCAGCATATTGGAAAACCATCCACCATTGGAAGAAATGCCCCAGCTAAATGAAAGTTTAGTTTCATCGCTGTCTGGAGTACTGGTTGATTCTGGGGTACCAAGGCTATACAGGAGTAGGAGAACTAAAGTACAGAATCCTGAAAATAAAACTCAATTTTTGAAATTGTAAAAAACAAAACAAAACAAACAAAATAAAAAACAAAAAACCAAAGAAAAAAATCCCAAACTATTATGAGCCAGACACTTTGCTAGGTGCTAGGGTATAAAGATAAAATGCAAAACAGTCTACCCTCAGGGTGATTATATTCTATTGGGGAAAAATAACCTATAAACAGATTAAATATATACATGATGATTTGAGGAGGAAGGACTTAGCAATAACAGCTAATGGGATCAAGAAAGGCTTCTCCTGAACTGAGTCTTAAAGGAGGTAAGAGATATTTAGAAGTGTATGTATTGGCTAGGGGACAACCTGTATTAAAAAAGAGGGACATAATACATGGAGTACTACATTTGGGGAACATAATATTATATAACAGTCATTATGTGTCAGGTACTGTTCTAAGTGCTTTATAATTATTTCAGTTGATCCTCATAACAGCCCTTCAAAGTGGGTGCTATTATTATCCTTATTTTATAGTTTGGGAAATGAAGGCAAACAGAGATTAAGTGACTTGCCCAGAGACAGCTAGTAAGTGACTGGGGCTATATTTGAACTTGTCTTCTGAACTCCAAGGCTGTTATTCTAACTCCTTACAACTCCTAGTCACTATCTACCCACACAGTAGAGAGTGTGAAGCAATGTAATGTGTTCTACTTTGAAAAGTAAGTCAAAGCCTGATTTTTAAGGGCTAAAACCCAAGTTAAGAAGTTGTTTTTTTAATGAGTTATTTAATTATTTAATTAACTTAAATAATTATTTAAGTTGGTGTTTTTTGTTGTTTTGTTGTTTGATTTTTTTTATTGGGTAGATTTAGTGTGATTAGAATTTCAATCAGACTTCTGTGTTCTTATGTGGTGATTTTTAATGTCTTAATCACAGAAACAAAGTGTGGTATAATGGGGAAAAATGCACTGGGCACAGAGTCAAGAGATGTAGCTTTGAATTCAATCAGATTGTTCACCCTTCTGAACCTCAGTTTTCTCATCTTTAAAATGGGGATGAAGGGCACCTGGGTAGCACAGTGGATAGAACACCATCTCAGGAAGACCCCAGGTCAATTGTTTTTTAGGTTATACATGTGCAAAAATGTTATACATATTTCCACATTAGTCATGTTGAGAAAGAAGAATCCAAACAAAAGGGAAAGAAAAAAAAAACATGAGAAAGGAAAAAAAAAGTTAAAATAATATACTTCAATCAGCATCCAGACTCTATAGTTCTTTCTCTAGATTTGGATAGCATTTTCCACCACAAGTCTTTCGGAATTGTCTTGTATCATTGTATTGCTGAGAAGAGCTAAGTCTATCATAGTTGGTTATTGTACTGTTTTGCTGTTACCATGTACAATGTTCTTCTGTTCTGCTTGCTTCACTCCACATCAGTTCATCTAAGGCTTTCAAGGTTTTTCTGAAATTTCCTGCTAATCATTTATTTTTTTCTATTTTTCTTTTTTTAAAAAGATAAACAACTTAAATATTTTTCTTTGCCTCTCTCCCCTCCCCCTTTCCCAAGACACCATATAACCCTATATAGACTCTCTATATACATTCTTATTAATCATATTTTCACATTAGTCATGTTGTATAGAAGAATTATAATGAATGGGAGGAACCATGAAAAAAAAACAGAGAGAAAATAGTATGCTTTCATCTGCATTCAGACTCCATATCTCTCTCTCTATATATGAATGTCACCTTCCATCATGAGTCCTTCAGAGTTGCCCTAGGTCCCTGCTTTGCTGAGAAGAGTCAAATATATCAAAGTCAGTCATCGCACAATGTGGCTGTTATGCACAACATTCTCCTGGCTCTATCTACCTCACTCAGCATCAGTTCATATAAGTCTTTCCAGGCCCCTCTGAAGTCAACCTGTTCATCATTTCTTATAGCACAATAGTATTCCATTACATTCATATACCACAGCTTGTTCAGTCATTCCCTAATTGATGGGTATCCCCTCAATTTCCAGTTCTTGGCTACCACAAAAAGAGCTGCTCTAAATATTTTTTGTACATTTGGGTCCTTTTTCCTTTTGCATGATCTCTTTGGTACATAGACATAGTAGTGGTATTGCTTGACTGAATTCAAATTTGACCTCAGACACTTACAAGCTGTATTATTCAGAGAAAATCACTTAATCCTGTTTGCCTCAGTTTCCTCATCTGTTAAATTAGATGGCAAATCGCTGCAGTATCATTGGAAAATGTTCTCTGCAAGCCTTAAACTCATATGTAAATGGGATCTATTATCATTATTACTGATGTGTGATGGGAAGGAACATGTTTCATTAAAAGGGATTTAGAACATTTCGGAGAAAGCTTTGATTATTTATGGATTTTCAAAAGATACAATGTATACTCCTAAAGCTATTGATTTTCTTTTGAATAATGAATTTTTTTAAAAGTATCATAGCTTTCAAAATCCTACTCTCCCAACTTTAAGCAGATTAAACCTTCTAGGCTATGTTGAATGCTTAGAAATGCTTAGAAAAGGAAACAGGGACCATTAGAAACCAGCAATTACAACTAATCATGCCAGACTGCCTCATTTCATTTTTTGACCATGTTTCTAGATTGATTCACCCATTCATTCAGTCTTTCCTTCATTGCTGCTGCCTACACCAGAGGATGTGCCTAGGAGGAACTTTTGTCCTTAGAACTCCAGTCCTGATTGTTGACTGCCTCCTTTCAGATAACTGTTTCTGGAAAGTCCCAGTCATGTTTCACTCACATATTTTATCTTACTCTTTGGCCATTTCCTCCACAATCTCACCAACTTAAATTAACCTTGCTGCTAAACGTGTGCTTTTTCTGTTCTTCCACAGCATCTGCCCCACCTCCACCCCCAGCATGCTTCATGATCAAATTAATCCTGTCATTATTCCTGGATGATGTGTTCCAATCTACTTTCATCTGTCCTCACTTACCATCTCCATAATTTTCCCTACCAAAGTGCCCAATTTGGCCACTAACCCCTCCCCTCCCATGTGTATTAGCTTTCTTATTAGAATGTAAGCTCCTTGAGGGCAGTCATTGCCTTTGGTTTTTGTTATTTATATTCCTTGACTAAGGCCCCATGCCTGGAAGATAGTGAGAATTTTGAAAATGAATTATTCATTCATTCCCAGCATTTATCAAGCATCTATTATCTTCAAAGTACCATACTCTGTGCTAAGTAAGGACACTGAGGTATAGAGACTTTTTTTTCCTCCCAAATTTCATTTGTGACACAGCAAAACAAAGACAGCAGTTAGAAGCTCTTTTCTTTGTAATAAATGATGACATTAGCTCTAGATTTAAAAAAATGGATGGGGGTGGCTAGGTGGCGCAGTGACTCTAGTGGCCCTGGAGTCAGGAGGGCCTGAGTTCAAATCTGGCCTCAGACACTTGACACAAAAACTAACCATGTGACTTTGGGCAAGTCACTTAACCCCAATTGCCCTCCAAGAAGCAAAAAAAAAAAAAAAAGGATGAAGATTTTCAGCAAGGCCACATGCACTTTGATATACTAAGCAATGTGCAGTTAGAGGTCAATTTTAATCTTCTGGAACCAATTTTCTAAGAATCTAACAAGACTCCTGAGTAAGAGATGTCATTCAAGGTACTCCACTCTAATTTCCTTAATTGACACAAGGAATAAGAAGAAGAGTAACTCATCTAGTCACACAGATGACAGAGTGTTGATCCAAATTCTCTGCCTCCAAATCTGTAGTTTTTCTACTGTAACGTGCAATTTTACTGCATTTTGCTGGTCTTCTGGCTTTGTTCTATAGGTATTTATCATGTAACTAAGAGATGACATCCAAAAGGCTCCTGAGGGGAGTCATCTAGATCAAGACAATTGTCCTGTTTTAATATGGGAATAACCTATTAGTCAGGAAGAATACTGCAAAACTGATAATTTATGTGAACAACAGAGTCAAGTTTGGGGTCTGTTTCCTGTCTGAATAACTATAGATACAACATATCATCGCTGGTGCCTTGCCTGAAGAAATGATGACTTTGACCTCATCTGTGGTTAAGCAAAGTACCACTGAGCTAAGTTGGCTATGCCTTTGTCTTGAAATGCCCTTCCTATGCTGCAGAAGGAACAAATAGAGATGAAAAGGACCTAAATGTAGACAAAATATTTATAACAACCCTTTTTAATAGAAACGAATAAGCAGATATCAAGAGAGTGTATATTAACTGGGGAATGACTAAATAAATCACGGCATATGAATGTAATTATGCCATAAGAATTGACAAAAATGAAGGTTTCAGAGAGATCTGGAAGACTTGCATGAATTGACAAAGTGAAATGAGCAGAATCAAAAGAATAATTTATTCAGTACCAACTACATTTGAAAGAAAAAACACAACTCTGAAAGATTTAAGAACTCTGATCAATAAATGCTAAACTATGATTTCAGAGGACAGATGATGAAGTAGGTTACCCATTCCCTGAGAGAGAGGTGATTAACAGAAAGTGAAAAATGTAACAGTTTTTTGGATGTGACAGATCTGTAAATTTGTTTTGCTTGACTTTATTACAAATATTACATATTTCTTTCTTTTTTTTATTTGGGGAGGATTTGGAAGAGGGAAGAAAGCTAGAAAGAATATTGCCCCCCAAAAGAAAGAAAACAAATTTTTAAATCTGCAAAGAGAATACAAGGAATTCAGAAGGAAATATAGACAAACAGGATAGCTTTGAAAACTTTGTTTTGAATATATTTATGTATACATATATATGCATATATATATATATACAAACAAGTTGTATCTGATATTCACAGTTTCATATATAATATTCTATTTTTCTGTCTACCTTATATGTAGAAATGCTAATTCTTTTGGTGTTGTATTCAGCATTTAAAGAAGTTCTTGATACTCATGTTGTTATGAGAATTCATAAATGTAATATTTCAAAATAAGTTTATTACTCATCAATATCTACTTTTCTCAATTTTTTTTACTTGCCTATTTTTTAAACTGGAAACTCATCCAAAGACTCCTTTTCTTCAGAAATAATATTGATTTTTAAAAATGAAAATTGACTAAATGATGAGATATACATCACTATGTAAGCTGCCTGTCTTTTTTTCCCTACTTATAAAGAAAGTCATGAAAGGTATAAATGCCTTGGTTTTAGAGTGTGTATATTTTTTGTACAGTGTCCATAGAGCAAATGCTCTTTATAGAGGTAAAGATACAGAAGTGAGTAGGTATTGCATTATTGAAAGAGTCAAAACAATTAAATATTTATGTGAATCAGCATTTGAACTATCTGTCCCAAAGCCTGCTAGAATCTGAATTTTCAGAATTGGAAGGGACTTCATTAATTCATTCAAAAAGCATTCATGAGCCACGTACTATGAGACATGCTCTAGCATTAAGAGAAAAAGCAACTAGTTATTGACTGCAATAAGCCTGCATGTACATATATAGCTAAATATAAAATATGTGCAAAATGAATGTAAAGCAACTTGAAGGACAGCATAAAGGCAGAATCAGGAAAAGCTTCCTGGAGGAGCTTTTGAACTGACCTTTCAAGAAAGCTAGGGATTCTAAGAGGCAGAAATGAGGAGAGAGTGCATGTCTGATACAGTCACATCAAAGCCACAGAGACAGAAGATGACTATCAGAGAGAGAGAGTCACATTGGACACTAGAAAGCATGAAGGAGAGTAGTCAGCAAATATTTATTTGCCTACTATGTGTATCACTGACACTCTGCTGAACACCGGGGATGCAACACCACAGTTTTCAAAGAGCACACAGTTTAATGGAGAAGATCACATAGAAACAACTGGGTATAAGCAGGATATATATAGAGTAAATTGGAGATTATCTCTGAGGGAAGTTTGTTGTTATTGAGATGTTTTGTTTTTTTTCTGATTCTCTGTGACCCCATTTGGGGTTTTCTTGACAAAGATTTTGGATTGGTTTGCCATTTCCTTCTCTGACCCATTGTACAGATGAGGAATCTAAGACAAATAGGGATAAATGACTTGTCCTGGGTCACACATCTAGTTAAGTGTCTAAGCCTGGATTTGAACTCAGGTTTTCCTGACTCCAGGCCAGCACTCTTATCCATTGCACCACCTAGCTGCCCTTCAGAGGGAAGACACTAAGATTAAGGAGCGCTAGGAAATGCTTCTTGCTGAAGGTGGGACTATAGCTGAGACTTAAAAGAGACTAGGGAAGGTAGGAAGTAGAGATGATGAAGAGATTTCCAAATATAGAGGATAGTCAGTGAAGATACCCAGAGTTAGGAGATGGAGGAAGAACAAGTATGTCAGTGTCACTGGACTGAAGAATGCGTGGGGGTGGGATAAGGGTCTATAAGGTATAAGAAGACTGGATATCTAAGAAAGGACCATTTGATTCTGAAGGCAACATGTAGTTGTCTGACTTGATTGAAGAGGGGTGTGATGGGATCAGACTTGTATTTTAGGAAGATCAATTTTACAACTAAGTGGAGAATAGATTGGAGAAATATGAGGCAGAGAGAACAACCAGCAGACTATTGTGATAGCCCAGAAATGAGGTGATGAGGGATTATATGAGGCTCGCTAGAAGAGTCAGAGAAGAGAAAGTTAAGAAGATGTAACAAAGGTAAAAGTGAAAGAACTTGGAAACTGATTGGATATGAGGTGGTGAGGTAGAGAAAGTGAGGAGCAGAGAAGATATTTTTGAGCCTGCATGACTGGAAGGATGGTGGGACCCCTGCTAGTAATAAGAAAGTTAGGAAAAAGGAGAAGGTTTCAGGAAAAGAAAATGAATTGAATTTTGGACATGTTGAGTTTCAGATGTCTTGTGACTATAACAAGATGTCTAAACTGTTGGGAACAACTTGTAATTAAAAAGCCTTTGAAACTATGTTTTTCTAAGAATAACATTTCTGACTACGTCCTTGTAGGAAGAGAGTGCTGATTTCTTTCTCCAGAGAAAAGAGTATGTATTCAAAAGAGTTTGTCTGGACATTAAAATAAGTCAACAGCATTGCAAAAGCTAACTTACTGGCATTAGTCAGGCATCTGCCAAATGTGGCTTGGAAGGGAACCTCTCCCACCGATGGAAGAAGCCAAAAAGATGGAAGGGGGTAGAGAGAATGAAATGCCCCAACAAAGATTATAAAGTTGGCAGAGGGGGAGAATAAAGGTGACTGACAATCCTACCAATCTGCTTCCCATCCCAGAAAAAAACATTGTTACATAACTTAATTGAAAGACTTGTGACAAACTGGACCAATATAGCAGGTGGATTCATCAAATGATACCTGATTTTTACAGGTAGGCAAAGATATATCAGGACTGCTAAAGAACAACCACAGCTGCTGTCAATTGCCCTAAGGAAATGTGGCATCTTTACACTTTCTTGGCATGAACCATGGTGTTTTTCAACACCAATCTATAAAATTCACGTCATTTTTCCCAGCTGGTTAACAGCTTCACAAAGAGTTAGATCCTTGCAAAGAATAACTATACAGTGAAGAGAACTAGAGATGTTTTGGGTAATGGAAAATTTGCACACTAGTAGCATTCATCACATTTTAAATTTGGGTCAAATTTTGGTGTTGAGTGGCTAATTGAACTTGGCTTCTCATCCTGAGATTTTGTTTCTCTATCTTTCCTTTTCCCTGTTCTTATGCTGTCAATCACATACTTGAAGTCCCTTGTTACTTTCTCCCTTTATCCTGTCCTTTCCCATTTTTATTGGTGGGGGTTGGAGTTTTTTTAATATATAAATTGTCCTATGTTGAGAATTTTTCATCTGTGTAGAAAAAAATGAAAGTATATGGATAGCTAAAACATCTGTGTTTTCAAAAATATTCTTTATGGCTTTTTATAGTTTAAAAAACTAAACCACTAAAGGGAACACATTGTACATTCCAGAGGAAACGTTTTGTAGAAAAGATTTCTCTTTTGTGCCTTCCTTTAAAAAAAAAAAACATTTAAAATGCACTTTGCAGAAATGAAATGGGAATAAGAGACTCTAGGTCAGGGTATAGAATCCTGGTAGAGAAGTATTCCACCCACAGACAACGATTCTTTGGATTAAAAGCTCTCATCTCCAGCATTGTCAATGCAGTATCTTTTAAATGGAGACATTTTCTTTAAAACCAGGAAGGGCGTGTGGGTGGGACAAAACTGAGTCACTCTCCTGACAAGAACCAAGGCACATCACCTCCCACTTCAGGATTGTCAAGGAGAAAATGCACTTGATCTTATATTCTCAGAATCAGCTGTAAGAGTAGGTGTAATTGTAGGATGCAGTGACCTTTCTGGATCCAAGCTGAGTCACTGGAACAAAGAGAGCCCCTTGCAAACACACACAACAAACTCTAAACAGTTGTGGAGTGGCAAAGATTGAAGAAAGTATTTAAAACAATCAGCTTCATATATTGATTTCTTTCTTTTTTGATGCAGAAAGAAAGAAATTTTGGCCTTCAGTTAGAATGAGAATCCCACATATAGGCAATTAAAGTAGTTGGCATAGGTCACATCCATACCCTACTAACTCTTATGTGAATATAAGCCTTCAACAAATTTTGGTTCATTAAATGCGATTAAAAAAACAACAACAACAACAACACAGAAATTTTGTTGCAAGGTTGGAGTTAAGCTTGATTAATTTTATTCCAAATTCACTGAAATAGAATTTAGCTATTTTAGTATCCTGGGGATTTTTATTGTATTGGTTGGGTCATTTTAATTGTTTACAGAAAACAATTGTTTAGGGTAGACCCTATGTGTAAATAATAAGTTCAGCTAGTTGGGTAGCAAGCATATAAAAAGATAGTGACAGCTAGATGGTGTAGGGGGTAGAGTCTTGGTGTCAGGAAGATCTGAAGTCAAATCCTGCCCTAGAAACTTACTAGGTGTATAACCCTGACCGTGTCATTTAATCTGCTTCAGTCTTGATTTCGTTCTCTATAAAATGGGGATAATAATAGCAGCTACTTCACAGAGTTATTGTGGAGATCACATGAGACAATGTATGTTAAAGACTTTGCAAACCTCTAAGTGCTACATAAACTAGATATCATTATTGCTATTATTATTAGTCAATAACCATTTATCAATGTGCAAAATACTATTCTTCAAAGAGAAGTTTGTTTTTGGCTAGCGAAGTAATGCTGCTTGGGGTCAGGGTGAGGGAAGTAAAGACTTTTATGTTTGTACTGATTTCTTCTACTCTAACTGTGGCTCAATGGAATTCTATGAACTTTAGATTACCTTGAACCCACTGACCAAAAACATCAGTTAACTCAAGTTAACAGTAAAACCAGTTTTTTATTATTTACATGTAGTGTCAACCCTAAACACTTGCTTTCTCTAAATCAGACCTGCATAACTTGAAAACGTCTTTGGGCCACAGATGGGTTAGACTAGAGACAGACTGATGATGGTTGACTGCTGCAGGTCACCTGACAAACACGAGCGTGTGCAGTGGCAACCCTACCTTTTTCTCCAGCCTCCAGAAATCCTTTGGGTGCAGCATGTTGTTTAGGTCTGCTCTAAACAAATAAATTGAGCTATTTAGTACAATAAAAGCCCTCAGATATTGAAAGAGTTAAATTACATTTCAGTGAATTTGGAATAAAATTAATTGTTTAAGTCAAGCCTGCAACAAAACTTCTGTCTCTGATTTTTTAAAATTATATTTCTAAGATTTTTAAAAATTTAAATGTGATTTAAAAGTCACATTTCTAAGATTTTTAAAAATCACATTTAATGAACCAAATTTTGTTTTATATCAGGTATTTAAAAAAAGAAAAGAAATATCCAGAGTATGTAATGCAATGCAGTACAGCACAATTACCATCTATTAAGCATTTACTATTTGCAAAGCACTATGGATTGTATTTGGGATCCAAAGACAAAATTATAAAAACAATGCTTGTCCTCAGAAAACCTACATTCTATAGGAAGCAGAAAAGTTTTACACGTGTATCTGATAAATAGCTGAGAGAGGGAGAGAGTTCTAACTAGGGCAATCACATTTTTTCCCAAAGGAATTGGCACAGGAGCTGAGCACTGAAGGATGGTAGGGGTTCTACATGGGAGAGGAGAAGACTGTCTCACTCCAGGTATAGTGAAGATATCGAGAGGTTGGAGTTAGAAAACTAAGTTGGCAAGTTTGAAGAAAGTTTAGTCCAATTTCTCTACATCCATGCCTATGTAGTCAAGGAATGCTGTCATTCAGAATTATGACCCCAAGGCTCATATATGTATATAAATAAACTATATGTATACATATTATACCCACATAATATATAGATGGCCAATATAGGAATATCTTTTGTTTCCTACGTATATTTGTTACAACAATTCTCCTTTTCTTTTTCTAATGACTGGAGTAGAGGGAGAGAAGAAAAAAGTTTTTATTCATTAAACTTTTAAAATTTTATTTTAAAAAAGAAAAGGCACAGATGGTCTATGGGAAACAAGAAATAGAATTAAATTTGGGAAAATTAGTTCCACTCTAGTATGAGATGAAAATTGTACTTTCCCTACCCCCTTCCCACACAGGTTATTTTCTCCAGTTATTGTCTTGCCCTAGGAAAAGAGAATTTATATCATTTACAGGTTCAAGATTTTTCTATCTTTTATCTCCATCCTTTCTCTTGTCTATCTGTACCAACTCTAATCCACCTTGATTCTAGTGTCTACTCTCTGTTGAGTATTTCATATTTATCCTAAACATAGCTTATTTTTACATAGATGTTTGATGTGAGTTCCTTAAGAGCAGTCTTTTGTGTACCCCCTTTTTTGTAACCCCGGTAGTTAGCACACTGCCTGACACATAGTAGACATTTAATAAATGCTAGTTGATTCTGAGGCATTTGTTTGTGAAATGATCAACACACGTCTTTTCTTTTTAATTCCCTTGCTTTTCTATTAACGGTTTCATTATTTGTTCTGTTATTTGACACCATATTCCTTTGAAACACAGATACCTTTTACCAAAACAAAGTGAAATTTAATCTCACGAAGAGAACTCTATCATTGCCACCAACCTCCATCTCTTTTACTGTAATTCTATAAGCAAACATATTTGACCAAAAAAACCAAACCAAAACAAACAAAAAAGCCCTCTTAAACACAAGTCAATTACTCCAGTCTTCCAAAATGTGTAACAGAATATTTTGAAAAACATCTTAAATGTGGCCAAGGACATTAAACATATTCCAAGTATTCCAATACAGATATATTCTATGTAAACTTTTTATCAAAAGGACAATATAGTTGCTCATCTATTAAAAGATTAAAAACCTCATAAGCAAAAGTGGAAAGGCAAAAAATATAAAACAACCTTTGCTGACCACAAGTAACAAAAATTCTAATCCTTAAAATTAAAAACCCTTTGAAGAAAAGATTTAGGTTTAGAGATTAAATGATTGAATCCTAAAAACACTAGATAACTTTATCAAAGACTCATATATGGGGACAATATAGCAAATTTTGGGGAATTTAACCCAAGCAGTTTCCTAAAGGGAAATTTATGTCACTACTTTCTTTTTAAAATTAAAATTACTTATTTTTAGTTTTCATCATTCATTTTAAATCAGATTTTGAGTTCTGTATTTCTGCCCTCCATCTCCTACCCCTATCCAAGGGAAAATGCAATCTGATATAGGCTATACATGTATAACCATATTTAACATACTTCAATATCAGTCATGTTGTGAAAGAAGAATCAGAACAAAAGGGGAAGGACCACAAGAAATTAGAAACAAAAACAAAACCAAAAAAAAGAGTAAATAGCATACTTCAGTCTGCATTCAGATTCCACACTTCTTTCTTGGGATGTGGATAACATTTTCCATCATGAGTCTTTTGGTATTGTCTTAGGTCATTGCATTGCTGAGAAGAAGTCTGTCAAAGTTGGTCACCACATAATTTTGCAGTTACAATGTTCTCCTGATCCTGCTTACTTCTCCTAGCATTAATTCACTTAAGTCTTTCCAGTTTTTCTGAAGTCTGCCTGCTCATCATTTCTTATGGAAGAATAGCATTCCATTACATTCCTATACCATAACTTGTTTAGTCATTCTATAATTGATGGGTATCCCCTCAATTTCCAATTCTTGGCCATCACAAAAAGAGCACTATTAATTTGTTGTACATGTGGATCCTTTTCCTTTTTATATGATCTGTTTGGGATATAGACCTAGTGGTGGTATTGCTGAATTAAAGGGTATACACAGTTTTATATCCCTTTGGACATAATTCCAAATTGCTCTCCAGAATGGTTGGATCCTCCAAAAATCCACTAACAAAGTTTTAGTGTTCCAATTTTCCCACAACTTCTCCAACATTTATCAATTTTTTGTTTTGTCATGTCAGCCAATCTGATAGGTGTGAGGGGGTACCTTAGAGCTGTTTTAATTTGCACACTACTTTCATCAAAAAAAGAGAGGGGGCCAAATTAATGAATTGGAAACAAAACTAAAAAAAGCAACACGTTAAAAAGTTCCTACTAGCCAAGAATGGACAATCTGAAAATCAAAGATTAACAAAAATGAAAGTAAAAAAACCCAAACAAATGAACATTAAAAACCAAAGCAAAATAGCCCTTATTGAATTGCTAACAAAAAGGGAAAAAAACAACCCAAGGAGCTTAAAAAATAATAAAATTAATTAACTTTTAGTGAATCTGTTTAAAAAATAAATAGGGAAATCAGGTGAAAAATATAAAAAATAGAAAAAGGAGAATTCACAACAAAGAGGAAGAAAATTTTTAGAAATTGTCTTGCCGTACACACACACATATCTCAAAAACTTTGATAATTTAAATGAAATGGGTAATTATAAAATGTTTTTTAGTTTAACAGAATAAGCAATACAAATATAACATTAGATAAAGAAAATTCATGAATCATAAATGAACTAGTAAAGAAAATCGATCTAGAAATAGTATGGCAGGAACTGGCCATACACCAACATCTCACATGGTATACCAAAATAAAGTCAAAATGGGTACACAATTTAGATATAAAGGCTGATAAAAGTAAACTGGGAGAGCAAGGAATAGTTTACCTGTCAGATTTATAGAGAATGGAAGAATTTATCAACAACAAGAGACAGACAACATTATGAAATGCAAAATGGATAATTTTGGTTACCTTAAATTGAAAAGTTTTGCAAAAAGAAAACCAATACAGAAGCAGAAAATTAGGCAAGATTTTTTATAACTAGTGTCACTGATAAAGGCCTCATTTATAAAATATATGGAGAACTGAATCAAGTTTATAAGAGTATAAGCCATTTCCTAATTGATAAATGGTCAAAGGATATGAACAGGCAGTTTTCAGAGGAAGAAATTAAAGCTATCTATAGTCATATGAAAAAATGCTCTAAATCACTACTGATTAGAGTGATGCAAATTAAAACAACTCTTTTGTACCACATCACACTGATCAGATTGGCTAACATGACAAAAAAGAAAAACTAAATGTTGTAGAAGATGTGGGAAAGTCGGAATGCTAATTCATTGCTGGTGGAGATGTGAGCTGATATAAACATTCTGGAGACCAATTTGAACCTATACCCAAAAGGTTATAAAAATTTGCATTCTCTCCATATTGCACTGACCTCTCACTTTGTAAAAAAAACCAATAAAAAAAATGTGCATTCTCTTTGACCCAGCAATACCACATCTAGGACTGTATTCCAAAGAGATCATAAAAATGGGAAAAGGCCCCACATGTACAAAAATACATATAGTAGCTCTTTGTGTAGTGGTCAAGAATTGGAAATTGAGGAGATGCCCATCAATTGGGGGAATGGATGAATAAGTTATGGTATAGGAATGCAATGGAATATTATTGTGCTATAAGAAATGATGAGCAGGCAGACTTCAGAAAAATCTGGAGAGAATTATATGAACTGATGCTGAGTGAAATGAGTAGAAACAAGAGATGTCTGTACATAGTAATAGCCACATTGTCCAATGACTACCTTTAATAGACTTAGCTCTTCTCAGCAATGCAAGGATCTAAGACAACCCCAAAAGACTCATGATGGAAAATATTATCCTCATCCAGAGAAAGAGCTATGGAGTGTGAACACAGATCAAAGCATACTATTGGCTCTCTTTATTTTTTGATTTATTTTTTCTTTCTTGCAGTTTATCACATTCATTCTAATTCTTCTTTACAATATGACTAATGTGAAATTATGTTTAATAGAAGTGTATATGCACTGGAAGATGGAGTGTGGCAGAGTCCAGCACAGGAGGTTGGCCAGTGTGTCTGGACAGGACGAGCGCAGAGCACTGGGGTCTGCACAGCTCAGACCTAAGAGCAAACAAGCAGACTACACCAGAGAGAGAAAATGTCCCAGTCTGCAAACTTACCAAGGACAAATAGCAGTCATCTCACCTTCATCTCATGAAGGGACGGGAAGGGTCATTGGAGCCAGGTAGGAGAGTCAAGCCCCCAGTGGAGATAGTGGCTTCTCCAGCTGCATTTGGCCCCCCGCCTGGAAGTTTAGAAACTGCCTGCCTGTATAATAGAGGGGCTAGAATGGCAAAGTAAATTCTAGCTGCTCCAATCCTCCCATCCCTCCCCTATGAAGTAGAAAACCCAAAGATAAGTCTCCCACCCAGATTGAAATCCCAAGTTAATGGAAATAGCCCCAGGCTTGGGAGTCTCCAAGAAGGGGTATAACTGAGAAAACCAGGAGTCTGAAGAGAAGAGAGGGAGGGGTCGCAACAAGCCCCACCTCACCTCACCAACAAAAGTCTGTTTATAGGCCAGGGATATAAGAAGCAAAAATCTATTCAACTCCACAGTCTTCTCAAGTGCATCTACCCTCCTTTCTGACATTCCTGCCTTAGCTACAGCACTCACAGTCAAAGACCAGGCCCTTAGCTCATAGCCTGAGAAATTAAGAAACAGGAAATCACAATGGGAAGGAAGGAAGCTGAGAAGGAGAAGGGGAAGGCAAGAAAGTCTATTCAAGCCTACTATGTAGGGCAAGAACAACCAAATACACAGGACAATATAGACTCTCTACCCACACCTGAGACCACAGAAGGAAACATGAACTAGTCTCAAGTCCAAATAGCATTTCTGGAGGAGATTAAGAAAAAAAATTAAAGACCAAATCAGGGAGGCAGTGACCAACTTGGAAAAAAGTCTCAGTGAAGAAAACAAATCCTTAAAAAATAAAATTAGTGAAGTAATTGGAGAAAATACCTCCCTTAAAAAGGACCTTCAAAAACTAACTGAAGACCATAATTCACTAAAAATTAGATTCAATCAAATGGAAACTCAGAACTCTATGATGCAGCAAGAGTCAATCAAACAAAACAAGATGATAGAAAAATTGGAAGATAATGTAAAATATCTCACTGGAAAAATAACTGACCTAGAGAACAGATCAAGGAGAGACAACTTAAAAATTATTGGTCTACCAGAAAGCGGCCTAGACAACATCTTCCAAGAGATTGTCAAAGAAAACTGTCCTGACGTCCTGGAATCAGAAGATAAAATAGCTATCGATAGAATTCACCGGACTCCTCCTGAAAGAGATCCCAAATTGAAAACTCCAAGAAATATAGTAGCCAAATCCCAGAATTACAAGATTAAAGAAGAAATTCTAGAAGCAGCCAGAAAGAAACAATCCAAATATCAAGGAACTACAGTTAGAATCACACAGGACCTAGCAGCTTCTACATTAAAAGAGTGTAGGGACTGGACTTTGATATTTCATAAGGCAAGAGAGCTAGGATTACAACCAAGGATTAACTACCCAGCGAAACTTAGCATAATCTTTCAGGCAAGGAGATGGTCATTTAATGATATAAGGGACTTCCAGACTTTCCTGATGAAAAAGCCAGAGCTCATAGGAAAATTTGATCTCCAATTACAAGACTCAAGAAAGACATAAAAAGGTAAACAAAGGAAACACAGACTCACACATGCAGAAGTGCACACACCCACACCCACAAACACATGCTCATTACTTGGAATGCAACAAGAGCAAAATGTTCATATCCCTATATGTGGAGCTGATAGCTGTTAATATTTGAAATCTTTATGATTATCATGACCTTCAAAAGGGTTATACTTAGATACAAGGTGTGGGTATGAATGCACTAATCTGCAGACTAAAAAAAAAAACTATTAAGGGGATCAAAGGGACTGTAATGGGAAAAAGGAAAGGATGGGCTAGGAAAAGGTAAAATATGCCATCTGAAGAGGCATCAAAACACACTCTAGAATAGGGGAAAGAAAGAGGGAGAGGAACATCATTTAAACACTATTCTCACTGGTTCTGGTTCAAAGAGGGATGAACTTAATCAGTAAAGTTTAAGATTCTAATGTGAATAGACACATAAATTCATTAAATAGAGGAAAAGGAGGGAGGGAGAGGAGCACTGTTTGAAATTTACTCTCATTGGTTTGGAATCAAATGGGGAGTAATTTACTCTGATAAATATAAAAAAATTATTGTGTCCTATAGATAGTGGAAGGGTAAGGGGGGTGAAAAGGAGGAGACTAATGGGGGGATCAGAAGGGAGGGAAATAGTAGTAAGGGGAGAGGGTAGGTTAAGAAGGGGGGGTCACTGGGTGGGAACACTGAGGGGGGGTGGTTAAAAGGGAAAACTTCAAGGTGGGGAAGGGAGAAGGAAGAAACAAAAACATAAACAGGGGAGGGAATAGGATGGAGGGGAACAGACAGATAGTAATCATTACTGTGAATGTGAATGGGATGAACTCTCCCATAAAACAGAGGTGGATAGCAGAATAGATTAAAAACCATAATCCTACAATATGCTGTCTACAAGAAACACATTTGAAACAAAGGGATACCCACAGGGTAAAGGTAAAAGGTTGGAGTAAAATTTATTGTGCCTCAGCTAAAGTAAAAAAAGTAGGGATAGGGGGGTGGAGCCAAGATGGCGGAGTAGAAACCGCTCGTCCAAGCCTCTCTGCCCCCAGATTCCCCACAAACTATGTAAAAAAGGACTCTGAACTACTTCAGGAGCCCCAGGACCCACAGAACGACGCAGAGAACCTAACCTCCCGCTGAGGACAGCCCAGCAGCCCTGCAGGAAGGACCAGCGCAGCGGTCTGGGAGCTGGCAGCACGCAGAGCGCAGAGCGCAGGAGCCCAGCCGAGCCGAGCCCAGGTCCGCGTGAGCCGAGGTTTTAGCCCCAGGGTGGCAGGGCCAGCAGCCAGCTGGAGGAACCCCAGAACACCAGGAGCTGTGGCAACTCCAGAATTATCAACATAGACATGCCTAGGACAAAGTAAGAGGTTAGTGTCTATGGACTTTGAGACCTGTATTTGGGGAAGGCGTCAGCTCCCTCCCCTGGGAGCTAGAAGCTGCTGAGGAGACATGCAATTTTGTAGTTTTCATAGGCATTTCCGGCTCCCAGCCTACAAATCGTGGGGAGATCCAGCGATCAGTCTTGGGGGGTAATCGCTCTTGCTTTAACCTCCGTGTATCTGGATTGTGATCTAGGGTGGAAGTTGTGGGTGGGTTTACAGCTTACCAGAAACAGAAGTTGCCCCCCACACGTTCGGGACGAAAATTCCTCTAGCTGGCCTTAAAGCCATAGTGTGGCAACAAGCCCAAAAGTCAAGCAATTAAGTGGCAACATGCCAAGGCAAAGGAAACAGAAAAATGCAACACTAGACTCCTATTTTGGGGGCATAGAGCAGGAAAAGGACTGTGAGGTCAGAAGTCCTGCTCCAAAAGCCCCAGGGGAAAACATGAGCGGGTTGTAGGCCATAGAGGACCTTAAGAAGGACTTTAAAAATCAAATAAGAGAAGTGGAGGAAAATTAGAAAGAGAAATGAGAAGGATGCAGGAAAAGTATGAAATGAGGGTCAACAGCCTGACTGAGGAAAACAACACCTTAAAAAATAGACTAGCTCAAATGGCAAAGGAGGCCCAAAAGGGCAATGAGGAGAAGAATGCCTTAAAAAGTCAAATTTGCCAAATGGAAAAAGAATCTCAAAAGTTCACTGAGGAGATTCATTCTTTCAGAGCTAGACTGGAGCAAATGGAAGCTAGTGACTTTATGAGAAATCAAGATGCTGTTAAGCAGATCCAAACAAATGAAAGATTAGAAGGCAATGTGAAATATCTCATGGGAAAACCACTGACCTGGAAAATAGATCCAGGAGAGACAATTTAAAAATTATTGGACCACCTGAAAGCCATGATCAAAGAAAGAACCTAGAAATCACCCTTCAAGAAATTCTCAAGGAAAATTGCCCTGATGTTTTAGATCCAGAGGGCAAAATAGAGGTTGAAAGAATCCACAGATCACCTCCTGAAAAAGATCCCAAAAAGAAACTCCCAGGAATATTATAGCCAGGTTCCAGAATCCCCAGATCAAGGAGAAAATACTACAAGCAGCCAGGAAGAAACAATTTCAATATTGTGGAAACACAATCAGAATAGCCCAGGACCTGGCAGCTTCTACACTGAGGGATTGAAGGGCATGGAATATGATATTCCAGAGGGCAAAAGAACTGGGAATGAACCCAAGGGTCACCTACCCAGCAAAACTGAGTATTTTGTTTCAGGGGAAAATATGGTCATTCAGTGGAATAGAGGACTTTCAAGCATTCTTGAGGAAAAAACCAGAGTTGAATAGAAAATTTGACATCCAGACGAAAGAAGTAAGAGATGCCTGAGAAGGTAATCAGGGAAAAGAAATCAAAAGGAACTTATAAAAGTTGAACTATTTACATTCCTATATGGAAAAGCAATATCTGTGACTGATGATATCTTTCTCACTATGAAAATAATGGAAGAAGGGGGTGTGGTCATATGAATACATATGTGAATGTGTGTGTATATGGTTACAGTTATATATGGATAGAGGGCATAGGTTGAATTTGTTGGGAAGGGAGAATACTCAAGGGATGAAATTATGAGGTGAGAGAGGAAAGTGTCAAGAGGAGATGGGGAGAGACATGGTAGGGTAAACTCTGTCATGTAGGGGAAGTGGTTGCAAAGGAGGGGGAAAATAAGGAAGGCTAAAAAGGCAAAACCACATTCACATTGAATTTGGTTCAGGGAGAAAATGACATACATACTAAATGGGATATCTCAACCTGCAGCAGGATAGGGGGAAGGGGGATGAGAGGAGAGATGATGGATGGGAGGGCATCCTTGGGGTGAGGGGAGGTTGGAAGTACCCACTATAGAAGAGGGACAGGATCATGTAGGGAATGGACCAGGTGGGGGTGGGATGAGTGGGAGGGAATTATAAGCAGCCTTGTACAATATATCTACTATGATAATGTTTTGCATAGCTAGACATGTACAACATATACTGAATTACTTATCTCCCAAGAAGGAATGGGTGACAAGGGAGGAAGGAAATGGATCTGACATTCGAGGTCGTAACATTAAATGTTTCAAATATATATATAAATACTATTATTAATACTCTTTTGCCTATAATTGGGAGATAAGATTGCAGGCATTGGGACACAAAGATTCATCTTCCTCTAATGGAAAAGTCGATGGGGGTATGGGAGAAGGTATGGGAGAGAGCAGATCAGAGGAAGCGATATCTTGTGGGACTGCTATTCAGGGAGGTTGGGTAGGGGAATAATGGGGGGGGAAATGATTGTAACTCAAAATCTGGTGGAAATGAATGATGTAAAACAGAAGTTAATAAAGCATTTGTTTAAAAAAAAGTAGGGGTAGCAATACTTATCTCAGATAAAGCAAAAGCAAAAATAGATCTAATTAAAAGAGATAAGGAAGGAAACTATATCCTACTAAAAGACACCATCAAGAATGAAGCAATATCACTACTTAATATATATGCACCAAGTGGTATAGCATCCAAATTCCTAGAGGAGAAGTTAAAGGAATTAGAGGAAGAAATAGATAGCAAAACTATACTAGTGGGGGACCTTAATCTCCTCCTCTCTGAACTTGATAAATCTAACCTCAAAATAAATAAGAAAGAAGTTAAGGAGGTGAATAGAATCTTAGAGAGACTAGATATGATGGATCTCTGGAGAAAACTGAATGGAGATAAAAAGGAATTTACTTTCTTCTCAGCAGGGCATCGTACATACTCAAAAACAGACCATGTCCTAGGGCATAAAAATCTCACAATCCAGTGCAAAAAGGCAGAAATATTAAATGCATCATTCTCAGATCATGATGCAATAAAAATTATATGCAATAAAGGGCCAGGGAAAGATAGACTAAAAACTAATTGGAAATTAAACAATTTAATTCTAAAGAATCGATGGGTCAAACAAGAAATTATAGAAACAATCAATAATTTCATTCAAGAGAATGATAGTAATGAGACAACATACCAAAATTTGTGGGATGCACTAAAAGCAGTTCTCAGGGGAAGTTTTACATCCCTGAGTGCATACTTAATTAAAGCAGAGAGAAGGGAGGTCAATGAATTGGATATGCAATTGAAAAAGCTAGAAAAAGAACAAATTGAAAATCCCCAATTTAGTACTAAATTAGAAATATTGAAAACCAAAGGAGAGATTAATAAAATTGAAATTAAGAAAACTATTGAATTAATAAAATAAAACTAAGAGCTGGTTTTATGAAAAAAATCGACAAAATTGATAGACCCTTAGTCAACATTATAAAAAAAAGAAAGAAGAAAACCAAATTATGAGTATCAAAAATAAAAAGGGTGAATCTACCTCCAATGAAGAGGAAATCAAAAAAATAATGAGGAATTATTTTTCCCAATTGTATGCACATAAATATGACAATCTTGGTGAAATGGATGAATATTTACAAAATCTCAAGTTACCCAGATTAACTGAAGAGGAAGTGAATTACCTAAATAACCCCATCTCAGAAAAAGAAATCAAACAAGCCATCAATGTACTCTCTAGAAAAAATCTCCAGGGCCAGATGGGTTTACTAGTGAATTCTATCAAACATTTAAAGAACAATTGATTCCAATACTCTACAAACTATTTGGGAAAATTAGTGAAGTAGGAGTCCTACCAAACTCTTTCTATGACACAAATATGGTACTGATTCCTAAATCACGAAGAGATAAAACAGAGAAAGAAAATTATAGACCAATTTCCCTCATGAATTTAGATGCAAAAATTTTAAATAAAATATTAGCCAAAAGACTCCAACATCTTGTCACAAAAATAATACACTCTGATCAGGTAGGATTCATTCCAGGAATGCAAGGATGGTTTAATATTAGGAAAATCATCAGTATACTTGAGCATATCAACAATAAAACTAGGAGAAACCACATGATCATCTCAATAGATGCAGAAAAGGTTTTTGACAAAGTACAACATCTATTCCTATTAAAAACACTAGAAAATGTAGGAATAAATGGAGCCTTCCTTACAATAGTTGAAAGCATCTATTTAAAACCATCAGCAAGTATTATATGCAATGGGAATAAACTAGAAGCCTTTCCAATAAGATCAGGAGTGAAACAAGGGTGTCCACTATCACCCCTCTTATTCAATCTGGTACTAGAAACACTAGCAGTAGCAATTAGAGAAGAAAAAGAAATCAAAGGAATCAAATTAGTCAAAGAAGTGACCAATCTATCACTCTTTGCAGATGATATGATGATATACTTAGAGAATTCTAGAGAATCAAGTAAAAAACTACTTGAGACAATAAACAAATTTGGCAAAGTTGCAGGATATAAAATAAACCCACATAAATCCTCAGCATTCCTGTACATCTCTAATGAAACTCAACAGCCAGAGATAGAAAGAGAAATCCCATTTAAAGTCACTGTAGACATTATAAAATATTTGGGAATCTACTTGCCAAAACAAACCCAGAATCTATATGATCACAACTGCAAAATGCTTCACAAACAAATAAAATCAGATCTAAATAGTTGGAAAAATATCAATTGCTCGTGGTTGGGTAGAGCTAATATAATAAAAATGACAATTTTACCCAAACTAAACTATATATTTAGTGCCATACCAATCAATTTACCAAAAAACTACTTTCTAGAGTTAGACAAAATGATAACAAAATTTATTTGGAAAAACAAGCGGTCTAGAATATCAAGGGAATTAATGAAAAGAAATGCTACGGAAGGTGGACTAGCTATGCCAGATCTTAATCTGTATTATATAGCAGCAGTCATCAAAACTGCTTGGTACTGGCAGAGGTGTAGAGTAGTGGATCAATGGAATAGATTAGGTGCAGGAGACCCAGCAGTTAATGAATATAGTAATCTATTGTTCGATAAACCCAAAGACCCCAATTTTTGGGATAAGAATGCACTATTTGACAAAAACTGCTGGGAAAACTGGAATACAGTATGGCAGAAACTGGGCATAGATCATTATCTAACACCATATACCAAAATGAAGTCTAAATGGGTGATGTAGGTGTAAAGGATGATACTGTAAGCAATTTGGGAAAGCAAGGAATAGTTTACCTGACAAATTTGTGGAGAGGGGAAGACTTTAGGACCAAACAAGAATGAGAGAGCATTATAAAATGCAAAATGGATAATTTTGATTACATTAAATTGAAAAGCTTCTGTATAAACAAAACCAATGTAACCAAGATCCAGAGGGAGGAGGGAAATTGGGAAAGAATTTTTACAACTTGTGTCTCTGATAAGGGACTAATTTCTAAAATTTATAAAGAAGTGAGCCAAATCTATATGAATACAAGTCATTCCCCAATTGATAAATGGTCAAAGGATATGAACAGGCAGTTTTCAGAGAAAGAAATTAAATATATCTATAAGCATATGAAGAAATGCTCTAAATCACTATTGATTAGAGAAATGCAAATCAAAACAACTCTGAGATACCACATCTCTCCAGTCAGATTGGCTAAGATGACAAAACAAGAAAGTGACAAATGCTGGAGAGGATGTGGACAAATTGGAATACTAATGCATTGCTGGTGGAGTTGTGAACTTATCCAACCATTCTGGAGAACTATCTGGAATTACGCCCAAAGGACTATAAATAGTTTCATACCTTTTGACCCAACAATACAACTTCTAGGGTTACATCCCAAAGAGACCATAGAAGTGTGGGAAAGACCCATATGTACAAAAATATTTATAGCAGCCCTTTTTGTGGTTGCAAAGAATTGGAAACTAAAGGGGTGCCCATCAATTGGGGAATGGCTAAACAAGTTGTGGTACATGATTGCAATGGAATATTATTGTGCTATAAGAAATGAGGAGGTGACAGATTTCATAATTACCTGAAGAGACTTATACAATTGATGCTAAGTGAGAAGAGTAGAATCAGAAGAAATTTGTATACAATCACAGACATATCATATCTGTGATGACCAACTATGACAGACTGGACTCTTTTCAGCAATGCAGTGATATAAGTCAATCCTGAAAGACTCAAGAAAGAGAGAAATGTGCCATCCAGAGATATAACTAGAAAGAACTGAGCCTGAATCCTGATGGAAGCAAACTAAATGATCTTTTTCTTTTCATTGTTTGGTTTTATTTCTTCTTTACCATCTTTCATCCCACTTAGTACAATACGACTTTGTAACTGGAATAATGTCTAATATAAATATATTTGCAGATCCTATACTGGACTATATGCTGTCGTGGGGGGAGAGGGGAGGGAAGTAAAGGAAATTTGAAAATCAAGGAACTATGGAATTGAATCTTGTTAACTGAAACTAAGCTAATAAATTAATTTAAAAAAAAAGAAGTGTATATGCAGCTCCTTTATCAGATTGCATGCTTTCTTGGGGAGTGTAGAGGTGATGGAGGTGGGGAAAATTTAAAACTCAATAGCTTATGGAAGTGAATATCGAAAATGAAAATTAAATAAATTAAAGAAAAAATGAAAATCCTCTCTACCATCCAAAGGATTGACAAATTAATTCAACATTATAAAACACTCAAAAATAATTAATCCCAATATCATGTAAACTGCTTATAAAAATAGGAAATATATTGTTTCTGCCAAATTTCTACAATAATACATGTGGTTTTGTTACTTAAATATAAAGAAATAATAAAAAAAAGAAAATTATATGCCAATATTCCTAAATGAATATATTGTAAACTATTAATGGAATATTAGAAGATCAAACATTAGAAGATCGAACAGACTATATAGAAGGTAGAAGTGTAAGACCAAGCACAAGCAGCTTCAAGGTTCTGATTACAAGCATGGTAAGCTCCACATTTATTCAGTGACATATTAAAGCAAAACATTCATAGAAAAGAGAAAATCAAAATACAGTGTAGCTCAAGCATTTAATTAGTCCTCAATTGGTGATTAGTTTCCAATCATCAACAAAGTACATTCATTTGGTCAGTCACAAAGTACAAAGGTGAAAAGTTTTCCACCCCTGGATCACAACTGAATTAAAATAACGTCAGTCACCATCAAGCACCCTCTCAAGGGGCAGTGGTCACAACTAGGTTAAAATATCATCACAGCATTCAGTACCCAAAGGAGAGGTCTTGACCCGAAGCAAGTTCTCAGCAGTTTCTGTTCCTGTGAACACAAAACTTAACAAAGCCACAATAACAAATATGCACATTGCCAGCATCCTCATCAATTCACTCTCTGCCTGTGAAATCAATCTAGACCCAACAACAAGGTCTGAGGAATCAGCACAAATCATCAGTACAGTCCCAGCACCCCTGAAAACATCAAGACCCTCCTCTAGGACTTCTGTAAACAAACAACAAGAAAATCCTCCTTCAGGGCTTCTGAACCAACAACAAGGTCCAGGGCTTCTGTAACAACCGCACTGTCCTTCATCAGCAGATGATTCTGATAAAGTAACATCAAAACAAGCAGACAAAGAACGGGCACCACAGTCATGCTTCCTCCCAGTTCTCCTATCTTCTCATTTCTCAGGAGTTCTCAGTTCTCAGTTCAGTCCTCAGTTCTCATTTCTCCCTCTCCAGCAGTGGCAGCTGAGTCTCCAGATGCTGGCTCCCAGAAGTTTGGCCTCTCTCAGCATGGGCTTCTCCCTGTTCTGCCCCTTCCTGTTATGTCAACAATTTCAAGGGGCATGGGAGATCTTCAAATCCCATTACGATTACAAGAAGCAAACCATGTATTCAAACACCAGAAAGTGAAATCCCGACACCAGAAAACCAAATCCATCCTAACAACAAAGAAATTAATACAATGTAAGACAGGAGGCAGCCACACCATCATTTAGCCTCCCCACAAATCCTCACAACCCTAGTTGTCTCCTTGCTTGCACCTTCTCTCCTCCCTTCATCTAACTGCTCTGACTCTCAGCTTCCTGTTGTCTCTGCTTCACCCATTTGGCAAATTCCTCCCACCACAGACTCCATGTGATTACATTTGGTCTATTAAGGGGCAGGGGATATTATCAAAGCAGAAAAGATCTTCAAATTCCCCTAGGCCTATTAAGAGTCAGGGAAGAGTTTCAAATTCCCATTGCCATTACATTTGACCCCAAGATCTTTTAGTCCCTTACATAGCAAAAATACATTAACAACACATTTCATTAAATAGGTTAATGGGAATTTAGGAGTAACTGTTGTCAACAGAACTTTTCAACAATGTAACAAGGATAATATAAAATAGATACATAAAACAATATCTCAGGGTGGAGCTTGAGCACAAGCACCCCATCATTCCCCCCTCAAATTAATGGGTCTCAACATCTTGGGGTAAGGGGTGAAGATCTCTTCTTCTAATTGCTACATTCGGCTGAAATTGGACACAGAGCTGTCCCTGCCCCAAGAGGTTCCATTTGAGAGGTCATTTCTTTGGCTGGCATCCAGAACTTAGTTGACACCAGATCCAGGATTGACACATCACGGTCATGTACAGGAGGTGACAAATGGCTTAAGTAATCAGGCATCTGCAGGTTGTGGGTACTAAGCCTGCAGGAAACAAATCTAGGAAACAAGTTTAAGACAGCCAAAAAGAAACAAGGAGACAATAACCAGAAGTGGGGTAGATATAGGATCAGCCCTGCTTCTGGTGTCCATGAACCCACTATCATAGCCTCATTCATGGCAGAATATATAAGTTAAGGGTACAGTTTGGTAATCATCCTCTCCTGAATAGACAACAGTTACAGAAATACCTTTCCCATATGCTATAACTTCCACAGCTTTTGGAACATCATCTGGCTTCGACTTTACCCACACTTTAGCTTCCAATTGTATTCTATTGGTTGAACCAAAGCCTTCATTTCCTATGATGGTTATTTCAGAAGGAGGGTCAGTTTTTTCACAAGGGATATTGTTTCACAAGGAATAATGATCACTTGAACTATTCTATCATTTTTACACACCAGGAATACAACTACATCTTTACAAAAATGATAATAAACATAAATAATTGTAAAGATACTAATTGCTCATGGTTTGGGCAAGATGACTATGCTACTACTTTTTCAGTGGAATAACAACTTTACAAAGAGGACTGAGATGGGACTTGCAATTTTATTGGCATAAGAAACTCTCAGGTTAATGAGTTAATATACCTCTACCAGTGTAAGTAGACATCTTGTTAGCATCATAAAATTTTAGAGAATTACCTCGAGCAGTATTTACACATTTAAACAAAAATGTGAGCTATTGTGCTGTACATGAGGATCCCTGAAGGCCATATATTATTTAAATATATAATATTAGCTGTTTCATTTCATTTTTATTTTGTTAAATATTTCCCAATTACCTTTTTATTTGGTTTATGCTGCTCTTACGAGTGTTGCAGGATGTATGCAGTCTGTGGGTAATATGCTTAACACCTATGGCCTAGAGAACCAGGAAGTTAAATAACTTTTCCAGGGAATACAGCCAGTCAGAGGTGAGTCTTGATTTCCTGATTCTGAGTTTAGTTCTCTATCTACTATACCATGACACCTCTCTTATTTTATGAAACTAAAAAAAATTAGTAGTAATAATAAATTTCATCTGGAGGAAGAGAAATAATCAAGAATCTCAAGGGAAATGATGGAAAAGTAGGAAGTAAGATGGCCTAGTAAATCAGATCTCAAACTTTACTACAAAGCAGTAATCATGAAAGTAATTTGATACTGATTTAAAAAAAAAAACACAAACATTGACCAACCAGAGATATTAGGAACACAAACTTAATAGCATACTGGTTGACATACCCAAAGACTCCAACTTCTGGAGGAGAACTCTCAAGTCAACAATGACTGCTAAGAAACTAGGAAGTAGTCTGGAAGAAATTAAGTTTAGACTGGCATCTTATGTCATATTCCATTATAAATATACATGCATGTATTTATGCAAATATATGCATATATTTATTTTAGCTTCATATATGTATTTCAAATGTATATGTGTAATATACACATGCATACTATATATAATCATAAACATCTGGAGAAGGATTCTTAACCTACATATGTGAATATTTTAAAACTCTATTTCAATATAATTTTCTTTTTTGCAATCCTATGTATTTAATTTTATGTATTAAAAAAAAGCAACATTATTCTAAGAATGGTTGCATAGGATTCTCCAGGCTATCCAAGGGGTCTAACACACTCATATACAAAACATTTAAATTAGAGAACTGGTAAAGTAGAGAGATGCCTTTCACAGCTCTTAAGATTCCCAACAAGGGATCAGGAGGATCACAGGAAAAGAAATAAATAATTATAATTATTTAAAATTGAAAGGATTTTTCACACACATGCACACATGTGCATATGTGCACCCACATACTAATCAATGTAGCTAAAAGTAGAAGTGAAATGGTTAAATAACAACCTTTGCAGAAAGTTCTTCATAATAGAGGTCTTATATCCAAGATATGTAGGGTACTTATTCAAATATAGTAGCAGCTAGGTAGCACAGTAGATGGAATGCTCAGCCTGAAATCAGGAAGACCTGAGTTCAACAGTTTCCTCATCTGTAAAATGAGCTGGAGAAGGAAATGGCAAACCTTTTTAGTATCTTTGCCAAGAAAACTCCAGATGGGATCACAAAGAGTCATACTGAAAATGACTAAACAACAACAACAACAACAACAATTTCAAATACATAAAAACAAAAGTAATTCCCTAATATAAGTAAGTCTAGGTATTCCCTAAAATAAAGAATATGAATATGTAGGAAAATAATGATCATGAAATATTCTCCAAAATATTAATAATAAAATGTTAATTATAATAGCTCATCCACATTACATCTATCAGGCTGACAATAAACAACAGGAAAGGCAAGGCAAGGTAAAAGGCAAGGCAAGGTAAAAGGTAAGACAAGGCAGGGCAAGGCAAGGAAAATTTACTTAGAGAAAAATGTAATTAGTGCTAATTAATATGACACATAATGAGGACAGAAATGTTGCAGATAAAACCCTCGTGTCAGAAACTTCTTTGTGATTTGGAAAACCCTCATACATTTTAGGAACCTCTCATTGTTTTCAGTTCATTGCTTTCACATATGTGATCTGGGAATTTGGGAATGTTGGTATCTGGTATCCAATGAAGTGCCTTGTAAGCACATAGGACATAAGGTTTGAAAGACTAACAGGTCTATTCACCATGTAGTAGAAACATATCAGTCTCACATCAGAACCTATGGAAAGTAACTACACCTTCAATGAAACAACCCTGCCCTGGTGATTTATTTAGTCTCTCTCACTCACCAAACTGCCTTGGGAAGGATTGCAGTTGGGAACGATTCTGGCTCTTTACCTTGAAGCTTCTCCAAGGTTTTCCTGCATATGTTCAATCCTCCTTTGCTTCAAGCAGTGTTACTGAGCACTGGACCCCAGAGACACTCCTTTTTGGAGCTCACTGCTCTGCTGTAACTCTCCTCAGCTTGCAAACCAAAGGACTTTCATTATTTCTGTCCTCTGCTGTCTCTGGTTCCTATATCTCAATTTTCCCATAGCAGATGATGGCCAACATCCATCTGCTCAGTTTGATGCTTCCACAGTTATGGTATTGTCCAGAAGACAGCATTCATGTTTTCAAATGTGGATCAGTTCAATAAGGTGACCCGGGCTGTCCCAGGGGGTGCATAATGCACAGGACTGTTTTGAGGGTCAAGGGAGATACGGTACACAAAATGCTTTACTTATGGCCCCAAACCACTCCTCTGTTATTTTAAAATTTTTAAAAATTAAGTTCTCACAGTTTCTAAGCCTCTCATAGTAAACTTGTTTGGTTGAACTCCTTTCTTGAACAGTTCAAAAGAATCTACACCTGCAGATTAATGCGATATTAAGGTGAGTTAGTAACATATCCCTCCTTTTTTCCCCTCAACACCCGTGTAGGTCTTTTACAAATTCTCTGGCGGGTCTAGTAGTTTAGTTAGCACCCTAACTCTCTTCCAGATTCTCCTTCCCTTCCCTGTCTTTTCATCAGGGCAATTCGAACAGATTATTCAAATTATTCTGGGTTGCTTCAGAAAACATCTCCAGAAGAGGCGGAGAAGCAAAACTGCTATTGTTCTGTATACTTGTTTAGGAATTAGAAAAGTGAGTGGAAACATGTGAGAATAAAGCAATGAAAACTCCTAAGGGAAGGTTAGTCTGGAGATAGGTTTTGATGGAGGTAAGAATTTATGAAATATAAGAGTGGAGTAGGAAAAAGCATTCTATTTATTACAAAAGCCTTATTCAGGGCGATAATGGATGCAAGGAGAAAGTCATGTGTGTGGGACAATAAACAGATGAGCTCACATGAAGTGGAGTCTGAATTGGGAATAAAAAGAAATGAAGTTGTTTCAGACTGATTGGAAATGGAACCCTTAGGGGAGAAATAGACAACCTTAGGAAGCTTATGATTTTCAAGGAATTCAAAGATCAAAAGTCTATACACACTCAAAGAAATGTTCCCCACTGCTTCCAATTTCTTGCAATAATCATGTAATTTAAATAGCAATTATTCCTGTCTAGACATTTCAGCAAGTACTGTGTACAGTTTTGAGGAAAGACTGATAAATATTTTTAGACTAGTTCTGTGCAGGGAAACAGAACGTCTTTGTGTGACTCTCGGCCAGCTTGAAAGACAGTGACAGACTCATAGTGGCCTTTCAAAAACTTGAATTCCTGCTGTACTTTCACCTGCCTATAAAGCCTGGACTTCCTTTGATGAATCCACCTGCCAGACTCAAGTCTTATTTCTACAAGCATTGCCAGAAGGTTGTATTTTAGGGAATGACAACACAAGGCACCAAGTGGCATTACTTCATCTCTACATGTTTGATCTCAGACCAACTATAAGTAGGTTGGGAGGTAAATAGTTAGAGGACCCAACACATTTTTCCTCAAGGATGTTCCCAAAATAGACAAATTCCAAATTTCTAAAATCACCTGCAAGATACATTTAAATCAAATTCATTTGAACCCTACTTCTTTGCAAAGTGGAATAATTCAGACAGACCTGGGGGTAGATTTGTTCTTCACATTGCTGTTTGAAAGAAGGATTTGCAAAGTATATTTATAGGATAAACAATATTGCCAAAAAGAACTGCAGCCTGATTCAAAAAGTAAACAGTTTAAAACTAAGTTAAAGCTGTCTATTTGCATAGGTAAACAATGTGCTAATTGCAAATGATTTTCATTTATGCTTTAAAGCAGGAGGCTGCTGTGCTTTATCCTATTAGCTGTTGGTTCCTGTTTTCTGACTCAAGGCATTTTCACTGGCTTCCTTCAAGTTCCAACTAAAATCCCTTCTTTTACAGGAAGCATTTCCACATTTTTGTGAATTTCTGTGCCTTCCCTCTGTTGCTTATTTCCAATATATCCTGTATATAGCTTGTTTGTGCCTATTTTTTTTTTTGGGGGGGGGGACGACGACATTGTCTTACCCATTAAACTGTGAGCTCCCTGAGAGCAGGAACTTTTACCTTTCTTTGTATCCTTGTCACTCAGCACAGTGCCTGACATGTAGTCAATTGATAAATGCTTATAGAATTTACTTAGATGAAGAAAATAAATTTCCATTAAAATAGTCTATCATTGTGACTTCTTTCTAATTCCAACAGAGCTTCTATCTCCCTCCTCATTATTATGAATTAATGAAATTCTGTCAGATGGGAAAAAGAGATTTCTCTGATTTTTTTAAAACTCTAAAATCATTTTACAAGGCATTCCACACTAAATTATAGAGTGCTGTATCTTGCCTTGTGTAGAAATGATGAAGTGTTTCCTACTCCAACTTTTAGGTATCCCAGTAACTTTGAAACCATTCAGGAAGATAAGATGATTTAAATATGGCTGCAAGCTAGTACAATTTTGATTCAGGCTGGTCTAGATGACCTCCAAGGAATGACTAAAATTCTGTGATTCCATGTGTAATATTTAGAGAACCAGTGATCAAACTTGGAAAGTCTGAGAACTGTTGTAAGTCCTTGTCATTGCCCTAAACTATTTATGTAATATTCTTATATTGGGATGCAAAAATAAATAATTTTCAACTGTATTAGAAATAGCTGTGGATTTGAGGTAGTATGTTTAGTATGCTGGGTGTGTAGGAGATGTGCCTCCATTGAGGTAGCCCTGGATTCAAAACCAGTCTCTAATACTATATATGTGTGTATATATATGTGTGTGTGTGTGTGTGTGTGTGTGTATGTATGTATATATACACACATATATGTATATATATATGATTTTGGTATTTTATTTATTAAATATATTTACATACAAATACATTTATACATATATAAATATATATGGGGTCCTCTAACTATATGTATATATGGACTGTATAACTCTCTCTCTCTCTATTATATATATATATATATATATATATATATATATATATATGGTATCATTTCTTGTTTTTGTTGACAAAATTTGTTACTATGAACTGCAGCAGCCCAGTTTTTTTTGCTATCTTGGTTTGGTCATTGAAGATCAGTGTTAGACGTAGAAATGACCTTAAATATCATCTAATCTTACCCTGTCATTTCTAGTCAAGGAAATTGAAGTTAGAGGAAGAGATGAGCTATGAACAAGGTCAATCTGCAAATTATTGGGGATGTGACATAAACCTGAAGACTTAGAGGTTCAGTGTAACAGGGAAGAGAACTAGACCTGAAGTCAGAAGACCTGGGTTAGAATCTGGGCTCCATGCCCAGTTGTGTTACCTGAGGCAAGTCCCTTCTCTCAGTTTCTTCTACAGTAAAGATGGGATAATCATATTTGTATTATCTGTCTGACAAGATACTTATAACATAGGCTGTGCAAATATGTAAATTTGTACATCTATATGACCTCTTCATATCTTAGATTTGGGGCTCTGCAGATCTGCTTCAATTTCCTCATCTTTAGAATGAGAGGATTAGACTAGATGGAATCTGACATACCTTCCAGTTCTAAAATATGACTCTAAGTCAAGGGCATAAATCATTTTGAATTTTGATTTGATTTCCAATATGATATCTATCTAAATATCTATCTAGATGAATATATATATATATATATACATATATATATATATACACACACACATATATATTTGAAATATATGATCTTTACTTAAGCTATAAAATACAGCATTTAAAATATTTCTTGTTTCTACTTTTCTCTGCCTTTTCTACAGTTATTTTATTATACTCAGAAAGATGTCAACATGAACAAAGAGAGAAAGAGACACACAGAGAGATACAGAGAAAGAATGAGAATGACATTAAAATGAAGAGATTCTTTTCTTGTAGACCTCAGATGTGACTGGGATGGGGGCGGGGAGCATTTCTGGTCTCCTAGTTGCTTTGTTCAGTGGTATATCATCATTTAGTCTCAGGAAAGTCAGTGCTTCAGAAAGAAGGGAATTTGGGCTCTATGATGCTTTTTAAAATTTTTAATCACCTGAAGAATTTCTAGAGATGATTAATTATGCAGGATCTACAGATCTTTGATTTTTAGGAGATTTAAAAAAGTCATAAGAACATAACATTGAGCATTGCTCTGGGTGCTCATTTCCTGTGTCTTCCTTAAAAACAAATCAACCTTTATTTCTTTGTTATGTGTTATGAGAGGTTTTTTTTGACAGGCACAGATCAAAATTAAATCTTTTTATCTTTCCATCTCTATACTAATAAAGCCTCCTGAATATCAAATATTGGCTAATATGAATGCTAACTAACTGAGGGAACACCAAGTTCCTTTTTTTGTTACATGATGATAAGTAATTTGAAAATGCACTTATTTCAAGTTAGGGAGGAAATAGTCCCATTCTTATCCCAAGTTAGCGAAGAATGAATTGTTTTAATGCTAGGAAGATACTATCTTTATTCAGACTGGCTCAAAGTCTTTTCTCCTTTATCATGAGGTCTAGGGACATGCTAAAATATTGAGTTTCCTTTCTGACCCTTCCACAACATTGGAAAGTGCAAATGCCTCTTTTATTTAAAGGGAGTTTTGGTAGGGCCACAAGCTAAATGTGGCCTTAAGAACTATCTGTTACTCCTTCATATCCCCCATTGTATGTATTGTATATGGCTCCATAGGCCCATCCTAGCTGAATAGGGAATCTTCCTTCATTTGTCTACCTGTAAGCCTAGAGTGGTAAATAAAGGCCAAACAACCTACTGACACTTGATTGCTTTCATTGAATGGAGAGACCATGTTATAGAGAGAAACACAGACATGATAGGATCCAAAGAAGGTATAGCCTTATCCCAATGTTTATTGTAGTCTATTCTTTGGTTGAAAATGCAACTCTACTTTCTGCTGCTAAATTCTGAAGAAAAAATGAAGTTATAAAAATACCAAAGATCAAGGAAAATTAAAGATAATATCAAAAGATTAAGAAGGACCAAGGATGATTAGAGAATAACGCCTGAAGCCTTAGACTTAAGAAGGAGAAGGAGAAGGCAGTTGGCAAGACAAAGCAATGTCAGTGGGAAAAGGTAAATGGAAAAATTAGTGCCTTAAGTAAATTGAAAAAAGTGGATTGGTGGGTGGGGCAAATTGGTAAAAAGGACAGGAGATTGGTCAAAGGTTGAAATTGAAGTAGATGTGGGTATGACTATGGAGTTATTGAGACTAGGAAAACAATTTGGGTGGGGTTGCTAAATTATTAAGCAGTGATAATAGGCTGTTAAATGTTTTAACCAGTATTAGCTTGAGGTGTAAATATAAACAAGTAGTTTCAAGAAATAAGGCTAAAATTCTCAAGTATTATGGAGAATGGGGAGATTCTGCAATGACTTGCACCAATTGTAAATATATATATATATATATATATATATATATATATGACTTTTTCCCCCTACAGTCTGTTTATCTTTGTTTCTTTCTGACTCCAAGGCTGGTGCTCTATTCACTGTGCCACCTAACCACCCCTATCTTTGTTTCTAGTATAGGCTGATCTTGCTCCTGGAGAAGGTTAAGGGACTGGAAGAATGCTTCTCCACATGCGAGGTTGTGAGGGAGAATAAAGGATTATTAAAAGAAATGTAAATAAGACTTCAAGGGGAAAAAGAGGGATCTGAAGTGGAGGAAAAAAATTTGATGCTAAACTTGTCATAATAATGGAAAATTGAAGAGTCTTTCACAGAAAAGAAAGGGAAGAAAAAGGACAACTCTATGCTTAGACCTTAAAATTTAATCTGAAAATCTTTCTGAAGAGGAGAAAGCTGGATGATATAAGATGAAAGAAGCTGCCTGTTCTCTAAAGAATGATTTTGTAGAATCAGAGAAGCTATCAGTGAGTGATCATCCACTAAGGGTTAGAGAAGAAAAGAAGAGTAGTAATATTTGAAGAATCCTTGTTTGGTATAATAAGGAAGCTATTTGTTGATTTGATAGCAACAACAAAGAGGTCTGTTGTCTTCTTGAGGCAGTAATCCAAGATATAATGCTTTAATAATAACAATAATAAAAACAATTAATGACAACTAACCACTTCTGATGTGTCACATGGACCCAAAAGACATAGATGTAAGGAACTTAAAAAACATTGTCAATAATCATGAAGTCTTGAGGAAGCAACCAAAGACCACAGAGACACAGGTTACAATGGGGACAAGTAGATGGCATAATAAAGAATTGAACATTTAATATTGTGATTGGCAAATTTTTCTACTCTAAATAAACATTTCAGGTTCATTGATATGGCAGAATGATCACATCCTATATTGTTTTAATGAACCTAGAAGGAACTGATTCAGATCTATTTAAGTGGAACTAGGCAACAATATAAACAATGACTCTAATAATGTACATTAAAAGAAATCCAAGAGATAGCCAAACTGAAAGTGTCATGGATAGTTAGAGGTTGTATGATTTTTAAAATAGAGGAGAAAAATGGAAGTGGTAGCATTTCATTCCAAAACTGGAAGAAGTGACAGGAATGGTGAACTGACCTTGATGCAGTATGGTTGGGAATGGGAATGATCGTGAAGAAGAATGGTTGAAGATAGAGCATAGAGAAGATTCTGCTGATCCCCACTTTCTTTCTCTGACATATGTATATATGCATATATGTATGTATATATATATAAACACATACACACATACACATATATGTATATACAAATAATACACACATGTACATATATGGGGAATATATTCATATTGCCTATCTCTCAATTAAATTGCCAGTATAAAACAACAACATATAAATTCATCTAAGGCAATGGCCAGTGTCATTAAAGAAAGAAAGCAGCATGAGGCAAATGAAAGAGTAGTGAATCGAGGAGTTCCACTTTCTACCTGTGTAACTTTGAGTAAGTCATTTAACTTCTCTGGGCCTCACTTTCCTCATATTTAAACAGAAAAAGCTTGATTTAAATGAATTATAAGGCCATTTCTAGGTCTAAATTTTTGCAATACACCAATCTAAGTAGATGATTCAAGGTACCTTGGAATATATCAGTCCTGAGTAGATGAGATAAACTTAATTACAGGGGATGGTAGAATTTCTTTGGAGTCAAGGCTGATTTAATGGATATTAATCAAACACTCTAGCTATTTCAATCTCCTTTTTCGTCCTCATCCGGGCAAAGGGGCTTCATTTGACCTCCCTGAATCAATACATCTTCTTCTTCTTTTTTTCTACTCTTGGAGAGCAAGGACAAAGATCAGAGTAGATGGTTTTTTCTTCCTCATTAAGTTCATTGTCCTTCTCCATATTATGGCATTAAAACAATAAATTGTTTCCATAATTCACCAGTCCTCTATTACATAATGAGGCAACTCTTTGGCTCATAGGTCATCTACCTGGGATAAGCCTTTGGATGAAATATCTTCAGGAGGTAGGAGCAAATACTTCCTGCTGCATATGAGCCAAGCATTGTTACATATAACATCTAGGTTCATAGGATTCTTGAGTTTCTGAACTCCCTTTGAAGTCCTTAATCGAACACAAGGACAATTTGGCAAGCATTTACTAGGGTTACAGTGATAGGTCATACACCATTGATCTGACACTTTTCTAAATTCCTAGGTGGCATGGAGCTGGCAACAGTTCAAGCTGACAGCTGCAGAAGAATGATTGCCTCCTTGAAAAGGGAGTCACAAATTCAGTTTAAGTGAATGAGTGTAATGAATCTGGTGACTATTTTTTTTAGAATTTCCTCATCTTTGTGGGTTTTCAAAGCTTGGATTGTTAGTTCTGGCTTCTTTATAAACATGTCATAAGCAGAGGTACCATGGGGTAGTGAGAAAAACACTTGCAACTGGGTTTGAAGCTTGGTTCTATGACTAACTATTTATATATCTGTGAACAGTTCACCTTATATGGAAACATCCACAAACAAAAGAGGCAATCAACCATCTATATCCCATACTTATGGGTACCAAATGAGATAAAGTACATAAAGCACTTTGAAACCATAAGTATTATAACTGTCAGTTATTGTTGCACAGTGCTTAGAGAGTTAGTGTTGAAGCCAAGAAGAGCTAGGTTCAAATTCTGCCTGTGACACATACTAGATATGTTACCCTGGGTATGTTAAAATCTCCCCATGCTCTATGCAACTCTTAAAAGCTAGAGATTTATGATTATACAGGTCTAGATGTCCACAAAGATAGAAAAGGTGAACTTTTCTCTGATCCTCAATGCTTCTCAAAATTCCCTCAAAAGATAATGTGCAAATA
The DNA here is from genome assembly GCA_011680675.1 of Gymnobelideus leadbeateri. Classification (NCBI taxonomy): domain Eukaryota; kingdom Metazoa; phylum Chordata; class Mammalia; order Diprotodontia; family Petauridae; genus Gymnobelideus; species Gymnobelideus leadbeateri. The sequence goes on along the minus strand of WOXC01004523.1, from coordinate 69,924 downwards.
GAAAAGTCATTACAACTGTTTTTAATGATTAAGAGACCAAGAACCCCAGCAAGGTATCACCTTAATGAATTAACAGCCGAGGAAGCTAATCTTGAATGCTTGAGAACTAATTTAGCTACTCGTCTCCCACACTCTAGCAAGATTGTATAATGGAACCCATGACAATATGCCCTGGGATCCATTCAACAATTTCTTTGCTAGCCTCTGACAGCAAACCTATCTTCCACCCTCAGGAGAATATGCTGGGGTAATAAACAATAGAACTCACTCCTTTCCTCCCTTGCAGAGGAGGTGGAGGCAAAGAGAAATGGGAAAGCACACTGTCTTACGTCGATGCATAGCTAGAGAACTTGAATAGAGAAGAATGGGGTAGGGCACCAGCATTACTGTGGGACTGTGCTAGGCTTCAAGGAAAGTAACTGGCTACCCAGATGAGGACTAACACTGGTAAAAAAAAGTCAATTTGGGGAGTTAGCTGATGGAGATTTTAATTCCACCTCATAGGGAACCCCAATCAAAGAGGAAGAAGTCAGAAAATGAGCAAGAGGGGAACATAAGGAAAACAGACAGAAATTGGTAAAGCTCTCATATGGAAGAAAACTTAGTTAAAAATCTTGAGCAGGACATCTAAATGAGCTCAGACACTTATGAATTTCAAGACAAAGGAAAAATGAATCAACACTTGATGAATCAGAGGATCCTGCATGTTCCCCAAGAGTGGATGGAACCCTAAAAAGATGCTCCCAAATGGTTCAAGAGAAATAAGAATTATGAAAGTAGATTTTATGGAATTTTCAGAATTAAAAAAATGAATCTAGAGTCTTGAGTCTTTACAAAGAAATAAAAGAAAGAACAGTTGGTTGAGAATGCAGTGCTAATATGCAGTGCTAAAGGTCAGTGTGGAAAAAAGAGAAACAAAAAGCAAAAATGTTATCTCTATGTAACCAAAACATTGATATGAAAGACAGGCTGCAGAGAGAAAAGGTAAGAATCATAGATCTTCTAAAAGAAAATGAAAAATCATAAAATCTGAATGCCATGTTACAAGAAATAATAATGACAACTACCTAGAACTTCTGAACATAGAAAACAAAGTGCCAACCCAAAGAATACAAAAGACAAAAAAATAATAACGTGCAAAGAAGTTGTGAACTTTCATTGGCAGAGAGGATCCCTATACCAATGGAAGTACAGTTCTAATCCATATACATATGTGTGTGTGTGTGTGTGTGTGTGTGTATAATGAGAAACATATTGGCATGATAATGAAGAGATTGACCTTGGGATCAGATGAGTTCAATTCCTGTTTCTGACACATATTAGCTATATGACCATGGACAAGTCACTTAATATTTCAGTGTCCTAGGATGCTCTTAAGACTATATTTTATAAAAGCTTAAGTGCTTTGCACAAATAGGTTAAAAATCCTTTTATTTATAAAATGAATTATCACAGACCAAAATATATGTGTTTGTATATGTGTTCCTCTCAGTAAATATTCCTTTATAAAAGCTAATTGATAACTAGCCATTTGATCTTGGGCAAGTCACTTAACCCCAATTTCCCTAAAAAAAAGCAAAATATATGTATATAAAAGCTAATTGATGATAATTAGTTAAACAATACTGTGACACGAATCACTGGCAACTGATATTAGAGGGAACAAACTGGAATAGGGACTTGAACTGTTAACCCATTTCCCATCAGGGGTACTTTCCAATCCCTGAGGGGGATGATGTAGCTAATCTTGCTCTAGGAACCAGATCTTTTAATTCATTTGGGGATAACAAGAGTAGTTCAGAATCTTACTATACTCAAGTAGAATATGATTATGTAAGAAAAAAAGAGGAAAATCACATTAGGAAAAACAAAACAAAACAAAGAAAAAACCAACAACAATTATTTACTTTGCTTTTAAATTCCTAGCCAAATTATGTGTAAATCAAACCAGCATTATTTTTGTTCACCGAGGTAACACAATAACATCTGTGAGATTCACAGAACAAAACTTTTGGGTCTCCTAACTTTGCTACCAAGTGAGAGCTGATTCTATGGCACATTTGTATTTCTCATCATCCCTACTAGTGCATTCCCCACTGAGAATATGTTATTTTGCTCCATGACACATTTTAAGTAGAAAACTTTGGAGCTACTACAACTGGCTTGGGTGTTTTCTCTGTCCCATTGCCATGAAAACCATAAAAGCTAATCTCAATGTATATTGGAGAAGTTGAAACTAAATATTTTAGGTAGAGAAGGAGATTCTTGTTATCTAGTGGTTTGTCCAGATATACCCAAGGTTCAACTTTTTTTATTCACTCATAAGCAAGGTTATCCTTAATTTTTTAAAATGGTAACAGACATTTGCCCTTAGATAGGTTTTGAAATTGCAAATTCATAAAAAGTTCTTTGCTAAAAAGACTGGTGAATGCCACAGGGTTTATGAAAATATTTATCAATGCCAACTATATTATTATGAGATGGTGCCAACTGTAGGCACCTGCAGTGAAGTTCTCTGCTTTTAGTAAGCTTTTTTTGGTACGCATAGGTATCCTTGGATGAGGGATTTTATATCCAGTAATCTTCACCAATTATTGCTCCATATATGAACTCATAACTCATATTCTAACGACACTGTTGTAACTAGGTGGATTGAATACATCTTAAACTCACACACAAAAAATAACACCTTGGAGTTTAAAAGAAATAAAGGAAAAGATAAAATGTTTGCTGTTAATGTCTGTTTATTCTCCCCAAAGAAATAAAACATGGCATTGCTTCTAAACAAAGCCCCATCTCTGCTATTTATGTTCCTTATGTGACCTTGGAGAGCCTGCTAACAAACAGATAAATATTCAGTTCTTCAATTTACCTATTATACTTGCTATAAAATTTTCCCTTCCTTGATGAAAACTTTAACCCCTCTATGTGTTTAAAGAGGTTCTTTATGAGTGGCCATAGCCACAAGAAATTATCAATCTATTCCCAATATTTTGGTAATGAACTTCTCTAAAAGGAGCAAGTCTAGTCTTTGTACAACAGATACACACCCTGTTACTGGACCTATAACTGAGAACTTTGCTGCCATGCCAGAGTTTGTGCCCTGTTGGCATAGCCTTCAAGAACCCAGGGTAGTAATAAGGTTATAATTCAATTCAATCATATAACATTTATTAAGTACCTGCTACGTGCTGGGAGTTTGCAAAAGAAAAATGGATGTTCTACATAAGCCCTATTCACAAGGCATTTAGTAAAAGTCAATGAAGGGGAGTCAGGCAACTAGTATGTATCAGAGGCAAAAATTGAATCCAGGTTTTCTTTATTCCATCGCCAATTCTTTCACCACCATGTCAATTTGTTTTTCATTACATGTAACACCAAACACACACACATAAACACACATATATGTATATATGTATGTATTTAGGTATCCATGGAAGTAGACTAAGATTTATGCTTCCACTGATATAGAGATCACCTATAACAATGAAGGTTGATAAATTCTTTGCTTGCTTTAATAGCTGATAAGAGGGTGAATGAGAAAAGTGTAAAGGAAAGATACAGAAAAGAAATTCAATAAAAAACATTTACAGAGTAAGAAAGACATCACTTGTATTTCATTGGGTTGGGTAGTTATGGAGAAATAACTACCCTGGTAGTTATTGATAAAGCTGGGTCTTGAAAGAAGGAAGTGCTTTCAAAAAATTGGAAAAGCAAGGCAGGAGAAAAGCAGGTAAGGGTAGTTTGAGTAATGAAAGGGAGGCAGAGGGCAGATCAAAGACAGTGGATAAAGAGTAGTCCAGTTTGAGGGGAGCATAGGGTAGGTGATATTAACAGAGTTAAAAAACCTTTCAAAAATCAAACAAATAAAAAACCTTATTAAGCTTAAGTTGCTTACTATGGGCCAGGTACTGTGCTAAGCACTGGAAAAACAAATACAAGCAGATAGACAGCCAAGGCTCTCCAATTGAATGGAGGAAGACCACAGATAAAAGGAAGCTGGAAAGCAAGGGTTAGTATGGGGACATGCCCATGGAGGGCATGCTAAAGAAAGTTCAGAGACTCAGTAGAACAACTAAGTCACAAGAGAAATGAAGACATTGTCTTCTTTTCTTAAAATGGAAGTTTGGGGAGGAACCAGACAATCAGAGGATTTGGCCACAGGAATGGAGTGCATTTCCACCATGACCAGAATGAGTGTGCTTTCAGGGTTAAGAGGCTCCTGTGGTGTGATAGAGAAAGTCAGAGACTCAGAAGTGGGGTATGGAGAGGAAAGAGAGGAAGTCATATAAGGTAAGGCTGACAGGTGGCACTAGATCATAGACAAATCAATATAAACATATAAAGACAGTCCTACCTTCAATGTTCCAGGGAGGAATTCAATAACACCTGAGGAGAGACTCATTTTATCTTGATGTTGGAAAAGGATGAGAGCTAGGGCCATATGAAAAGCTAAAGGGTACTTACAGAGTGGAGATGGTTCAATGGAAGGGGGAATAAACCTCTCCAAAACAAAACAAAACAAAACAGAAAGACAATTCTGTTCCACCCCACCCCCTGCTTCTTTTTTCTCCAGCTCTTTTCTCTCCATTTAATTAGGCAGAGACTTACTATGTCTTATTTTTGCTGCTGATGGTGATATTTTTAAAATTAGATTTTCTTATGGTAAATGACTTGAGATCAGAGTCTCTGCACTGGTCTTGCTGACTAAATTCCATCCAAAGTGAGGAAAATACGGACTCCATGGTGACAAGTGGTGTTACATAAATATAATTTCCTGTTCTTTAAGTGGAAATTTATTCAGGAGAGAAAGTACTAAATAACCCCAAAGTTAACTATTTGCTTGTTTTACTTGTAAGTGATGCCTATCTCTTTCCTGCTAACTCTGGTATCCTTTCAAGTACAAAGCTTCAATAACTTAAAAGAAAGTGGCATCATGTGGACTAACTACCCAGCAACAGATTGGGATGAGAATTAGGCCAATATATATTGGAATGTACTCCTTTTTATTGTTCCATGGTCACAAATTTTAACCTCTATGCATAAGATCGTAGACTCATGGGTTTAAAGCTAGAAGGGAAATCAGAGGCCACTTATTCCAACTCCCACTTAAGTAACTTGCCCAAGGTCACACAGCTAGGGTTTTGGTTTTTTGGTTTTGTGTGTGTGTGTGTGTGTGTGTGTGTGTGTGTGTGTGTGTATGTGTGTTAAGTGTCTGAGGCCGGATCCGAACTCAGGTCCTCCTGAGTCCAGGTCCAGAGCTCTACTCACTGTGCCACCTAGCCGCCCCTATCATGTACTTTTTAAACTGTGTTGCTTAGCACCAAACACAATCAATACTCCAGATATGATCTGACCGGAGTAGAGGAAAATGGGACCATCACTTCTTACTTGTCTAATTGTTGTTATTTCCCCCCTGAATTTTTTCTAATATTAATTTCTGATGTATGGACTGTACACAAAGAATAGACAGTGAAAGAATGAACAAAATCACTTTGGAAACCATTTTAAAAAAAGAATATGAACTTTCCACAGAACAACATAATAATTCCAGGGCTTCAAAAATAATGAAATCTTTATAATACTGTAGTTGGTTTAAACACTTTTTTGAGTATTGAAATGCTACAAATTGTATGCAAGCTCACAGCATCTCACCATCCCACATAATCCCACAGAGAATATCATAAGACAACTACTTTTCTGTTATGTTTGAATCCATAAAACACCTAGGAAAGCTGAAATCTTCTTCTGGCTATTACAAAGTTAATAGTTTTTTTTATCCTGAGATTCTGTCTGTATAATGACAAAATGAACTGCCCAACCTGTTCAGTTGATATCAACAAGAGAAGAAAATCTATCAAACTAGTTGTTTAACTGAGTTGGATGGTCACTTTAGTCAAAGTGTACTACATATTCATTTGTAGACAAAATATGAATAAATATATCATGAACATTATTTAATATTGATTTATTAAAATAAAATATTTTAGCAATTATTAAAGTAACAGCAACAATAAGAAGCTTGAATATGATGTGCCCAGCAAAATAGCAGAATAGTGTTGCTTTAAAAAACATTTCTCCAATCCCAAGACTTCCAGAGGAAAGAATTATATACTTGATATAGAATAAATGCAACTGAACCCACGAGATAAGAAGATGGTAGCACAAGGTGAAATTCTCATGGATTAACACCAGAGAACCTGAAGACTTGTAGCTCCAATTCAATATTCTTACACTAAACCCATTCCACATGCCTAATGTAGTGAGCACTAGTAAACTCACAGGCTAATGGCTAAAGTTCTGCCCGTAGACATCCCCAGTGTCAGCAAATCCTCCTAAATCCTCCTGAAACCTCCCAGCAATATGGTGGGAAAAACAAAAAAAGCAATTTCAACAGTTCAGAAGATGCATATGATACTTAGAAGGCTTTAAGTCTTTTTAATATATATGGAAAAATTGTTACAAATAAATTAAGTCTAAGGAAATTATACATACATACACACATGCATACATGCATACGTGTGTGCATACATACATACATACATACATACATACATACATACATACATACATACATACATACTTGTGTGTGTGATAAGGAAAAGAAGAAAAGAAATTCACCTGGCACTAGTTCTATCTTCAGGAGCTTACTCAGACCAGGACTTGAGGACTATCCAACTCTCATTTGCTTCAATATGAGGAGGCTAAAGCTATTTGGAAGTCCCATTTTGGGATTCGGTGTAGCAGTAAAGGGGTGAGAGTCCAATGAGCAAGCAGGGTCCCCAAAGACTAGTGATGGAGAAGATGTGAGAAAAATCAAAATGTCAAAATATCAAGTGAGAAAACTTGGAAAAAACTTTAGCACATAAACAGATTTGTAGACAGATGACCTTAAAAAAAAGAAAACATTAAAAAGTAGGAGAAAAACCTAAACACAACACTTTGAACAATTATTATAAGAGAAACTATGGCAACTGGTGACACAGTAGATAGAATGACAGGTCTGGAGTCAGGAAGACTCATCTTCTCAGTTTGTCTGACTTCAGATAGTTACTAATTGTGGGAACCTGGGGAAGTCACTTAACTCTGCCTCAGTTTCCTCATCTGTGAAATGAGCTGCCTGCCAGAGGAGTGTGGGAGCAGAGGGTGATGAAAGGAGAACTGCTTTAAGCATGAATTCAGGGCCTTTGGAAGCATATATGCCCCTGTGGTGAGGCCTCATGCTGCCTGAGCCCAGGGAGGTGCTTTTGAGTATAAGATTGTTTTAATTGGACATTATCTTCTTCCAGTCCATCTTCTTGTGTTTCGTCTCATAGCTCATCACTACATGTAATTATTTTCCAGCCAAATTAAAAAGAAATGCCCTGGGGGCGGAGCCAAGATGGTGGAGTAGAAACAGCACTTCCAAGGTGCTCTGTCCCACACAACTTCCAAATAATGTAAAAGGGGACTCTGAACAACTTCTGGAGCCCCAGCACCCACAGAACAACACAGAGAAGCTAACCTCCTGCTGAGGATAGCCCAGCAGCCCTGCAGGGAGCAGCCAGTGCAGAGCTCTGAGAGCAGGCAGTGCAGCACACTGGGAGCTGAGCCCAGGCCCCCCATGAACCGCAGTTTTAGTCCTAGGGTGGCTGGGCCAGCAGCCGGTTGGAGGGACCCCAGAACACCAGCAGCTGTGGCGATTCCAGAATTATAAGCACAGATATGCCTAGGACAAAGTGAAAGGTTAGTGCCCTATGGACTTTGGGACCAGTATTTGGGGAACTCGTCGGCTTCCTCCCCTGGGGGAAAAAAGCCAAGTGGCTGAAGTAACGAGGCACAGAAGCCATTTTGCAGCATCAGTGCTGGCTCTAGCTCCTGGTCTGTGAACTGTAGGGAGACTCAGCAATCAGTCTGGGGGTTAATTGCTCTTGCTTTAAACTGCCTGGATCTGGATTGTGGTCTGGGGGGAAGTTGGGGTGGGCATCCAATTTGCCAGAGCGGGTGGAGGCTTTGCAGAGGCCACCCAACCTGCAGAAGTTGTGAAGACCCCACGTTTGGGTGGAAGCTCTCCTTCCTTGGCAGAGTCTTACTGTGGCAGCAAACCCAAAAATCAAGTAATTAAGTGGCAACATGCCTAGGCAAAAGAAACAAAATATACAGAAAAACTCAACACTGGAATCCTATTTTAGGGGCAAAGAGGATCAAAGCATGGAGGAGGACTGTGAGGTCAGAACTCCTGCACCAAAAGCCCCAAATGAAAATACAAGCTGCTACAGGCCATAAAGGACCTTAAGAAGCAGATAAGAGAAGTGGGGGAAAATTGGGAAGAGGAATGAGAAAGATGCAAGAAAAGTATGAAATGACAGTCAACAGCCTGACTGAGGAAAATAGCACCCTAAAAATTAGACTAACTCAAATGGCAAAAGAGTCTCAGAAACGCAATGAGGAGAAGAATGCCTTAAAAAGCCAAGTTTGCCAGATGGAAAAAGAATCTCAAAAGATCACTGAGGAGATTTATTCCTTCAGAGTTAGACTGGAGCAAATGGAAGCTAGTGATTTTATGAGAAATCAAGATGCTGTTAAACATATCCAAACAAATGAAAGAATAGAAGGCAATGTGAAATATCTCATGGGAAAAACCACTGACCTGGAAAATAGATCCAGGAGAGATAATTTAAAAATTATTGGACTACCTGAAAGCCATGATCAAAGAAAGAACCTAGAAATAATCCTTCAAGAAATTCTCAAGGAAAATTGCCCTGATGTTTTAGACCCAGAGGGGGGAATAGAGGTTGAAAGAATCCACCAATCACTTCCTGAAAAAGATCCCAAAAAGAAAACTCCTAGGAATATTACAGCCAGGTTCCAGAACTCCCAGATCAAGGAGAAAATACTACAAGAAGCCAGGAATAAACAATTTCAATACTGTGGAAACACAATCAGAATAGAACAGGACCTGGAAGCTTCTACACTGAGGGATTGAAGGGCATGGAATATGATATTCCAGAGGGCAAAAGAGCTGGGATTGAAGCCAAGGGTCACCTATCCAGCAAAACTGAGTATCTTGTTTCAGGGAAAACTATGGTCATTCAGTGGAATAGAGGACTTTCAAGCACTCTTGAGGAAAAACCAGAGTTGAATAGAAAATTTGACATTCAGACACAAGAAGCAAGAGATGCTTGAGAAGGTAATCAAGGAAAAGAAATCAAAAGGAACTTATCAAAGTTGAACTATTTACATCCTACATGGTAAAACCATAACTGTGTCTGATGAAACCTTTCTCATTATGAAAATAATTGAAGAAGGGTATATGGGCATATGTTTACAGGTATACATGGATAGAGGGCCCAGGTTGAATTTGATGGGAAGGGATGATTCTTAAGGGATGAAGTTAAGAGGTGAGAGAGGAAAGTGGCAAGAGGAGATGGGGAGAGACAAGGTAGGGTAAACTATCTCATGTAGAAGAGGCAAGGGGAAGTAGTTGCAGGGGAGGGGAAGAACAGGAAGGCAAAAAGGCAAAACCACAGTCTCATTAAAGTTGGCTCAAGGAGAGAATCACATACATACCAAATGAGATATCTCACCCTGCAGGAGAGTAGGGGAAAGGGGGATGAGAGGAGGGATGATGGAGGGGAGGGCATTCCGGGGGAAGGGAGGTTGGAAGTACCCACTATCAAAGAGGGACAGGATCAAAGTCGGGAATGGACTAGGTGGGTGGTGAGATGGGTGGGAGGGAAATATAAGCAGTCTCTTACAATATATCTACTCTGGTGATGTTTTGCATGGCTATACATGTACAACACATACTGAATTGCTTATATTCTCTGAGGGAGTGGGTAACAAGGGAGGAAGGGAATGGATCTGAAAATCAAAGTTTTAAAATTAAATGTTTCATAAGATGTCCAGGCATTGGGGCTCAGAGATTCACCTTGCCCTAATGGCAAAGTCGAAGGGGGTATAGGAGAAGATATGGGGGAGAACAGATTGAATGAGGGGATATCTAGTGGGACTGCTACTCTGGGGTGGTGGGTAGGGAAAAAATGGGGGAAAAATTGTAACTCAAAATCTGGTGGAAATGAATGATGTAAACCAGAAGTTAATAAAGCATTTGTTTAAAAAAAAATAAATGCCCTTTCCCCATCTACTTAAAAAAATGAACTGGAGGAAGAAATAGCAAAAAACTCCAATGTCTTTGCCAAGAAAATCTAGTGTGGTCATGAAAAGTTGAATGCAACTGAATAACAACAAATTTTGTTCTAGGCACTGTGCTAAGTAATAGAAATAAAAAAATAACCCAAAAGGATAGTCCTTGTCCTCAGGGGACTTATATTGTAATGAGAGAAGACAAGACATTTAAGGTAACTGAAAAGGGAGTTTAAGGGGAGACATGAAATTATCTGGTCTGGGGGTGTAATAGTAATGTAATTTGTTCCCTTTGTATTGGCAAAGCTATCAAGTATTTAGCACCTACTTTGAAATTAATCAGATCAAGCCTTTGTTAGGAAACAACAGGTATGAACCCCTGTTGCTGATGTAACAGGAAGTTGCTGATATAAATGGAAGTGGTAGAACAGGGAGGAGCTAGTAGGTATAAAAGGAGACGCCCTAACTGGAATTTCATATCTTCTTGGAGACAAGTTCTGGAGGTTGAGGAAGAGAGGCCCAGGCTGGAGAGGAGGATTTTCTGAGAACCTGGATGAATTGATTTTGATTCTGGGAACCAGCTGAAACTTCTATTGAAGACTTCTGAGGGCCAGCCAGAGTTGCCAGAGGAAGCACGACTGTGGTGTCAGTACTTTGTCTGTTTGTGGCTTTGTTAAGCCTTGACTTCCCAGGAACAGAGACTGTGAAGGATTTGAGATGGACTGGACACTGTGGACTATAATGTGGACCAGGAACTGCATGGAGAGCTAGGCAAGGAACAGTGAGCTGTCTGCCTTTGAATCCAGGTGACAGTTTGGTGAATCCAGGTAGGAGCTGGGACCATGGAAGGGGAACCAGGGAAGCTGAGAGCCTACCTTGGGTCAAGATGAAAAGATCTCTCTGTGGATACTGAGTAGTGACTGATAAAATTGTAACTTATTTGTGACTGAAGGGTGGATGGTCTGTGTATTTTCCAGTACCCCTTAAGAGGGTACTGAGTAGTGAATGATGATGATATTGTAACTTAATTGCACCCCATGGGTGGAGAACCTTGACTACTATGTTTTGTGTCCCTTAAGTAGGTAAGGGTGATTGAGTTACTAAGTGATTGAGTGATGGAATTAAGGACTTTGTTAAGGAGTGACTGAATGAATGTACTTTATTCAAAACTGTGTGACTACTTTGCTGAAAGCTATGTGGCCATTTTAGTGATAAGTTGTTGAGTTGTAACATGGTGAATGCTGTAGTTTGATTTTCTATGAATGTTTTGCTCCGATTTGTTATTGAATAAATAGAGAGCTCTTTACACTATGTAATCAGAACCTTGAAAGCTGTTCACAGCAGCCTTCTTCTGGAAAGGTGCACGTGCTTGGCTTTACAGGGGGCATAGAGAAAGTACACAAGAATCTAGAGTACAGACTGGAGAAGAATGAAGACACATAGTTGGCCTGGATCTCCTCCTTAAAATGAAGGTTATGGGAGGCTCCAAGGAATCAGAAGGTGAGACTTTATGGGCAGAGGATACTTTTAATATGTGAAGTTCAGAGAGAAAAGAGCATGCAGCGTAAAAAGGTTTCTAAGGCATTATAGAGAAAGATCAGATGAATCCACAGTACAGTCTGGAAAGGGGGAAGAGAGGGTTGGCAGTGGTGAATGACAGCTGTCGTTAAGTATTTGAAAGACTGTGTCTTGAAGCAGTGGTTAGACTTGTTCTTCACCCCAGAGACAGATTTTTTTCTCTAAGTAAGAGAAAATCTTTCTAAGAATTAGAGTCCCCCAGGCACTGGAGTCTAGAGGACCTAAATTCAGATCTGTCTTCAGACATTTACTAGCTGTGCAACCTTAGGCAAGTCACTTAACCCCAATTGCCTTTCCATGCCAACCCCACCCCTTCCCCTAGGTAGAATTAACTGCCTTGGGAGATAGTGGATTTCTTTTCATGAGAAGTCTTCCAGCAGAGGCCAGATGACCCTTTGATTTTAATGTAGAAATTCTTCTTATCCAAATACAGGATAAGTTAGCCAGCCTCTGAGATCCCTTCTCACTCTGAGCCTCTGTGATTCTGTGATGGTATTCTCATATATAAACAAGTGCTAAATCATGGATTCTGAAGAAAGGAGAATGAAATATGTTCATAGGTGAAAAAGACCTTAGGGATCATGTAGTTCAGTTCCTTGTTTTGTAGATGAGGAATCTGAGACTCCAGAGAGATTAATCAGTTGGCCCAGATGTACACGGCTCATTAGAGGAAGAGCCAAAATCTGTTAGCACAGAGCTCTTTTATATTGTTGTTCAGTCATTCAGTCATGTCTGACTCTTTGTGATCCCATGGACTATAGCACACCAAAGCTGTTCATGGAGTTTTCTTGGCAAAGATACTGTAGTGGTTTGCCATTTCCTTCTCCAGTATCTTAAGGTAAACAGAGGTTAAATGACTTGCCTTAGGGTGGTACTGTTAGTGTTCAAAGCCAGATTTGAACTTAGGTCTTCCTGATTCTAGAGCCAGCACTCTATTCACTGAATCACCTAGCTGGCTACTACAAGCATATAGGAGGCACTCAATAAATACTTTGACTTCTCTTGAGAGCCAGGACTAGAATCCAGACATGACTCAAGTGCTTTTTCTATTATACAAGCCAAAAGTAAGACTTTATTCCTTGTTTTAGTTATTATTCTATATACATAAGTATATATTCAGAAATTAACACACATATACATATGCATACACTTTACCTATGTGTATATATGCATTATAGTAAGCTAGACAAATGCATGAAGAGTGTGAAGTTTGTATTCAATGTCCTCTCACCTTTAAGAATGCTTCAGCCTCCACCTCTAGACCTTCTTACTCCCATTGCATGCATTTTGGCCTCCCCTTTATCTCACTCCATTCCTCCTCATTTATTTATTCATTTAACAAATATTTATAAAGGATCTAATATGCACAAGACATTGTGGCAATTGGCATGGAAAATGCAAAGGTCAATAAAGGAGGTAGGTTTGGAGTAAACATAGCTGATGGGTGGCCTGTGGGTACCTTTGGTGTTTATGTAATGTTGAGACAGAAGGAAAGAAGGAAGGAAGGAAGGAGGGAAGGAAGGAAGGAAGGAAGGAAGGAAGGAAGGAAAGAAGGAAATAAGAGAGGGAGGAAGGAAGGAAAGAAAGAAAGAAGGGAGGTAGGGAGAGAGGGAGGGAGGAAGGAAAAAGAAAGGAAGGAGGGATTTGTCAAGTGTCTGTTACACGTCAGGTACTATCCTAAGGGATTTACAAATATTATCACATTTGATCTTCACAACAACCCTGGGAGATAGGTGCTATTATTATACTCATTTGATAGATGAGAAAATAGAGGCAGAGATTAAGTGATTTGCCCAGGGTCACCCAGCTAGTAAATATCATGGGCTGGATTTGAACTCATGCCTTCCTAACTCCAGGCCCAGTGCTCCTTTTACTGCTGCTCCAGCTGGTTGCCCATGAAAAAGACCCTCAGCATGCCATTAGTACCCTCTTGTGTAGAATATACCGGAGGATTTGGACAAGGGTCCTATAGGATAAGAAGGCATATATAGTTTGAAATCATCATAGTTTAAGGGAAATACCCACATCAACAAGATCACAGATCCATCAAAGTATTGCAGTGAATGTAATTTTAAATGTTTGGGGCAGCTAGGTGGCTCAGTGGATACAGTCCTGAGCCTGGTGTTAAGAAGAGTCATCTTCCTGAGTTCAAATCCTGCCTCACTTACTTCCTGTGGGACTCTGGGCAAGTATTTAACCCTGTTTGCCTCTGTTTCCTCATTCATAAAGTGAGTTGGAGAAGGAAATGGTAAATCACTCCAGTGTTTTTGTCAAGAAAACCCCAAATGGGGTAATGGAGAGTCACACACAGCTGAAATATCTGAACAACAAAAATCTAAAATGTAGAGTGTTCTTAATATTTCTCTATTTTAGATAGAGGTTGCCCTTAAAAGTCGAGTTTTCATGAAATATAGTCAGAAATATTTATGTATATTCTCTCTTGCATTTTAGAAATATATTGTATTATTTTTTGCATTATATATTATAATGTTTTGCGTCAACATTGAAATGGTTTCTAAGGTCTCTTCCATCTATTAAACTGTGAAAACACTTCACTGAGAAAGAAACATCAACATTAAGAGGAAAATGAGGGCTTTTCAATACTATTAAAGGGGGTAAATGTAATTTGATGAGTCAGATGGTCCAGACTAATGGGGCACTAAAAGTGAAATACTTGATAAATATGAAGAATTATGGAGATAAAATGGAAATGCATAGAGAACCAGGATAGAATAAACAAAAAAAAATACCATAAAATAGGCATTCTAAAATTGTGTCTAAAGAATGATTAGGAAGAGGAAAATATTAAAAACATTCACGTAGCATCTCTGACTACCAAGTTAATTTGTGTCCATCATCCTTCACATGAAATTGAAAAAAATCAGGATTTCAGATAACTCAAAAGGAAGAAATTGAAGTAATCAAGGTAGATGACTTAGGTTGTAAATGATTCTGTGGAATGAAGGGTAATCTACCTAAGAGACTGATTTACATACGGAATATCCAAAAAGAAAAAGTAAGAATTGAAGTCATGCATTTGACTGATGTGCAAAGATAGTCATTGAAAAGAGAAATCCTCTCTTTAGCTAATAGAGAGAAAAAACATTCTTTCTACTCTGGAACATTCTAGAAATATGATTTTAAGTACATCACAGTTATCCTTTTTCACAACAGTGGAAGTTGCTCAATTCTTTTGCATACTTTAATTTCTGAGCCATGGGGGTACCAAGTCAAACTAGGTGGCAATAAGCTATGGAAAAGGCTACAAAGAAAGATAAAAAACACTGTCCTTGTTGTCAAGCTGTTTACATTCTAACAAAGGATGCAAGTGGACAACTAAGTATGACCAGTTTAAGTCCGACGCACCTATAATACTAACTGTTGAAGAGACTGTGGTTGGCGAACAATTTGAATTTGGGGAGTTCCAAACTGCAGTTGGCTAATCTGAAAGTCAGGTGCCAGTCTGGAGAGGAGGACAACCAGGCTGTCTTTGTTGTTGTTGTTCAGTTGTTTTAGTTGTATCTGACTTTTCATGGCCCCATTTGGAATTTTCTTGGCAAAGATACTGTAATGATGTGCCATTTCCTTCTCCAGTTCATCCTCACAGATGAGGAAACTGAGGCAGAGTTAAGTGACTTCCCCAGGGTCATACAGCTAGTAAGTATCTGAAGCCAGTTTTAAACTCAGGGAGATGAGTCTTCCTGAATCCATGCCCGGCACTCTATGCATTATGGCACCCCCTAGCTGCCCACCAAGTAGCTTAAGATGAGGCAAACCTACCAAGGTTGTAAATTTAGCAGTTTAAAGCTTGATGTCTATCAGTACTCCTAACAGGGCCCATCAGTGGTCCCTGAACTTCTAGCCTTAGAGAGGTAGGCATTCTTTAAATACACATACATACACACACACACACAAACACACACACAAACACACACACATACATGGACAACTATATATCTACATAATAAATACATGGCAAGTCAGAAGTAGTCTTTGAGGCAAGGCGCTATGGATACAATGCATTCCATTTCTAAATCTTCAGATCTGTTTACCTAGTCTTAGTTTTATTTTTTCTCATTGTGAAAGCAGTAGTATTCATGACCCTTAAAAGAGAAAAAAAAATAGATGGGATTGTAGCAAAAACCAAGAAATATTCTGGAAAAGTACTACTAAAAGGGGAATATGAGGTAAAGATATATAGTGCTGACTGTGGTGACCTCTCCATTGGAATGTTGTTCTATAATGAGGAACAGAAGCTTTCCCAATGCGGAGTGCAAAAGACGAGGGAAGATCCTTCTCTTTTGGACTCCACAGAAGTCTTCGTTCAATGTCTCCTCATGTCAAAGAATGACCCTGAGTTCCTGAAGGCTGTGCAGGCAACATATAAGCTCTGCAAAGGTGGAAAAAGTTCAGCGTACAGGCGGAGCCTTTGATTATGTTCTCTGTCTGAGAATAAGCCTGTCTTACAAGATGTACTTTTTTTTAACCTAATAGACAAGGGCCCACATTCCATCCTCAATTCAATTGTTGAGGGGAGGTGGCAGAGATCCAGAGTCATGATGGGGCTACTGCTAGGGAGTCTGGAAATGGGGTTAGGGAACTGGAGCCAGAAGGAGCTCTCTTGGGTAGCCTGCAGAGGAAGATTATTTTGGTAATGATAGGAAGGATGAATTAGAGAGGAGAGGAGAGATTATATACAGAAAGTAAGCATTTTATATTAGGTCCAGTTACAAATGTGTTAGACTGAAGTGAAAGCAAATTTGTCAAGCATTTAGGATCTTATCTCCTCCTTCCCCATTGCTAGAGCAAAGTTGTAAGAAAAAAACAATGTGAGTAAGAGTTAGAAGCAATTATACCAGGAAAGACAGGTTGGGATACCACATTAGATTTCATTGAATAGTTTTGCTACTAGCATCATATACCTACAAGTAATTCAGTGTTTTCTTGGAAAAAGTAATTTCTCTTCTGTGCCGTATGCCTAACTTTTTCCTACAAAGGTAACTGCCTGACTTTGTGTCATTCTGAGCTTCATTCTCATAAACTGTCATGCTACTTTGTTATTTCCAAGATTTGTCTCTGCTCGATTCCTCATTTGCTTTATAAAATGTCTACCCAAATCCACTGAGGCAGAAGACAGCTTTCAAGTTTGATTACAGAAATGAAATATTATTTGTTGTCCAAACTGATTAGCTTTTAAGGCTGCTAAGCAATCTTCTTGCCATATTAAGCTATATCCACCTAGGATGAAACCACAGGAAAATACATTTTCTGACATCAGAATCTCATGTTATAAAATTAGGCTGATACGTATTATTTCTTTTTTAACTTAATTTAAAATCTAGGGCTTCTCAGATGATGGCACTGCAGCATTTTTAGATTAATGCATTTGTCACTTTTTATTGCTTGTCATAATTAACCACCAGCCTATGAGGTTAAAAATATCCTTTTGTGGGTATCAAGAATTCCTTATATAGTTCTGTGTATTCTCAAACTCTTCTACCCTCTTACCTCACCAACTCAAAAAGCCCATAGAAAATACAGTTCTAATTAAGCTATAATTATCACTTGCTATTTCAAAGCATCTCTAATCCAAAGTATTCCCTTCAGGAGCAATTGTTTTCTGGTGAGTATGTGTAGTGTAGGTTGGATGTTCCTTTGATGTGGGTGGCCAATTTACATATAGAGTTGTTCCTAGGTGTCATTTTCACACTCTTCAATCTTAATTGTATGGGTAGGGCACAGATGTCATTCCAACTTTTGTGTAAGAATAGGAGAGAGCACAACTCCCTTCTGGAGTATCAGTAGAGCTTTTTACAAAGATCCTATTTAATTTATGATGGTGGAATATTATTAGCATCTAGTCTTTCAAAGGGGAAGATGCATCCCACTATCAAACTGTTTTTCTTTCCATTTTTGGGTGTCCCTTTACTTCCTTATTTCTCATTTGCATAGACAGAATGTCCCTAAGAGAAAGACACTAACTTTGGGCAACTCTTAAAATGATGGTCACTGTGTTACAGAGATGTAACTAGAGTTTTGCTTCAGGATTCAGAAATCAGAGTATGCCATACTTAATGGTCACTGATACTGTTGTAATATTTCTATAGAATAAATAGAAAAGACTTTGGCAACACATTATCAAGAAGAAGAAGAAGAAGAAGAAGCTGGACATGCAGGAAAACTTGAAAGGGCAAACACTCTGTATGTCCTAAAAAGTAGTAAAGAGAAAGTAGTAAGGTCTTTGCTATCAGGGCTGATGATTATAACCTTTATCAGGTTATAGCCATACAATTTTATTTATTGATATCTTGAATATTTGATTTGAACTGTAAGACATTTCTGTTTTAAAGAGAAACTAATTTTGCGTGATTGGGAAGTCATAATTAAAAGGAAAACATCAAAACATTTACTTTCCCATTAATCACAGCTAGGGGCAGTCTCATGTTCAGTCAATGTTATAATTCAAGTCAATCCCAATGTAGTCCATAAACATTTATTTAGCACCTACTATGTGTCAAACACTTTACTAGGCACTTGGGATAAGAAAGCAAGAAAGAGAGAGAGAGAGAGAGAGAGAGAGAGAGAGAGAGAGAGAGAGGAGGAAAGGAAAGAGGGAGGAAGAAAATGTCCTTTTTATCAACAGATATATTCCATTGGTACAATCTGGTATAGTTATGTTAGAGTCAGAGCTTGATATACTACATCCAGCACATTACCTTAATCTCCCTGGGCCTCAGTTTCTTGATTCATAACATGAATGAGTTAGATTATATGGACTCTAAGATTCTGTTCTATATGTATAATGCTATGAATATGAAAACCGATGAGTAAATAATATACATATATCTAATGTTTGAAATATAGAGAAGGGCAAAGAGGAAGATGAAAAGAGAAGAGAGGAACAGAGGGAGAGAGAAGGGGAAGGACAGGGGTAGGGAGGCAGAAGCAGAGACAAAGAGAGGGGAGGCAAAGAAGAGGGAGGGAGAGAGACAGAGAGACAGAGAAGAAAGATATAGATAGAGACAGAGACAGAGGGATGAGTCTTGAATGGTTAGGATTACCATGGAGGCAGGAGTGAGGAAGAAGAAATTCTAGGCATGATAGTCTATTTAAAGACAGGAATGTTGGAGATGGATGCTTGTGTAAGTTGGCCCATTTGGCTAGAATATATATATGAGAAAAGATGATATAAAATCAGTCTACAAAGACAGGATAGAATCTGATTATTAAGTTCTTTAAATGACAGAGTAGTTTTTCTTTTATTCTGGAGAAAGTAAGGATCCAATGAAATTTCTTGAGCAGTGGAGAGACTTGGTTAGACCTATGCTTTAGAAATAGACATTTTGCAATTCTGTGGAGAATGGATTGGGGAGGAGAGATACGGTAATTAGGGAATTAGGGAAACTAATATCAAAGTCTACAGAGAGATAAAGATTGAGAAAAATTCATGAAATTTGGCAATTTAGGAGAAAACTGGCAGCTTGGCATTGGAGGGCCATGCCTGAGATCTGTCATACCAGGGAAATATAGGCTGGTTGATCTCTTGAGCTTGAAATTTCTGAGTGGCAATGGACTATTTAGATCAGGTGTCTGCATTAGGTCTTCCACCAATATGGCCAGACCCCTGGGAGTGGTAAACCATTAGGATGCATTAAGAAGAGTGATCTGGTCTTGCTTAGAACTATAACAATTTAAAGCTTTAGTGCTGATCATTTGTGAGATCAGGCTTATCAATGAGTGGATTATATACTTACAGGCTGGTCAAGATTGGGAGAACCAATTTAAGAAAAGGGGGGTAATTAGTTACTTTTATTCAAGTATTTGAGTGGTGGAGTTGGAAGTCAGACTGAGGTGGGTTGAGCAGTGAGTGGTATGGGAAGTGGCAGTAATGAATAAAGAATATAGCTTTTCCTAAGTCTTTGACTGTGAATAGAAGGAGAAATATTAGAGAACAGTTTGAGGGGATGGCAAAGTCAAATAAAAAATTTTTAGGGATCATGGGAAATTTGAGCATATTTATAGGTAGCAGGGGAAGGTCCTGGGAATAAGGAAAGATTGAAGATTAGAATAAAAATGATAAAGTAAATAAAGCAAAATTAAATAGTAGAATATAGTTTCACTAGAAAGAAAATTTTTACTTAGAAATGCCCTTATTCTTTAAGATACTATGAATGGAGTACCTACTATATATAAAGCACTGTGCTGGGTTTTGTGAGGGATACAAAGATGAATTAGACATGGCCTCTACTCTCAAGAACTTTAAAGGCTGGTGAGGAAGATAAAATAGGTACAAAAAGAATGGAAATCCAAAATAATTGTATGAAAACTATTAAGACATTACTGTAAGAAATGAATATTTCGGGGGGCGGAGCCAAGATGGCGGAGTAGAAACAGCTCTTCCAAGCCTCTCTGCCCCCAGATTCTCCGCAAACTATGTAAAAAAGGACTCTGAAAATCTTCTGGAGCCCCAGCACCCACAGAACGACACAGAGAAGCTAACCTCCCGCTGAGGACAGCCCAGCACCCTGCAGGAAGGACCAGCGCAGTGGTCTGGGAGCCAGCAGCGCGCAGAGCGCAGGAGCAGAGCCTAGCCGAGCCGAGCCCAGGTCCACGTGAGCAGAGGTTTTAGCCCCAGGGCGGCAGGGCCAGCAGCCAGCTGGAGGAACCCCAGAACACCAGGAACTGTGGAGACTCCAGAATTATCAACACAGACTTGCCTAGGACAAAGTAAGAGGTTAGTGTCCTATGGACTTTGGGACCTGTATTTGGGGAATGCGTCAGCTCCCTCCCCTGGGGGCTAGAAGCTGCTGAGGAGACACGCCACTGTGTAGTTTTCAGAGGCATTTCCGGCTCCCAGCCTACAAATCGTGGGGAGATCCAGCGATCAGTCTTGGGGGGTAATCGCTCTTGCTTTAACCTCCCTGGATCTGGATTGTGATCTAGGGTGGAAGTTGTGGGTGGGTTTACAGCTTGCCAGAAACGGAAGTTGCCCCCCACACGTTCGGGACGAAAATTCCTCTATCTGGCCTTAAAGCCATAGTGTGGCAACAAGCCCAAAAGTCAAGCAATTAAGTGGCAACATGCCAAGGCAAAGGAAACAGAAAAATGCAACCCTAGACTCCTATTTTGGGGGCATAGAGCGGGAAAAGGACTGTGAGGTCAGAAGTCCTGCTCCAAAAGCCCCAGGGGAAAACATGAGTGGGTTGCAGGCCATAGAGGACCTTAAGGAGGACTTTAAAAATCAAATAAGAGAAGTGGAGGAAAAATTGGAAAGAGAAATGAGAAGGATGCAGGAAAAGTATGAAATGAGGGTCAACAGCCTGACTGAGGAAAACAACACCTTAAAAAATAGACTAACTCAAATGGCAAAGGAGGCCCAAAAGGGCAATGAGGAGAAGAATGCCTTAAAAAGTCGAATTTGCCAGATGGAAAAAGAATCTCAAAAGTTCACTGAGGAGATTCATTCCTTCAGAGTTAGACTGGAGCAAATGGAAGCTAATGACTTTATGAGAAATCAAGATGCTGTTAAGCAGATCCAAACAAACGAAAGATTAGAAGGCAATGTGAAATATCTCATGGGAAAAACCACTGACCTGGAAAATAGATCCAGGAGAGACAATTTAAAAATTATTGGACTACCTGAAAGCCATGATCAAGGAAAGAACCTAGAAATCACCCTTCAAGAAATTCTCAAGGAAAACTGCCCTGATGTTTTAGATCCAGAGGGCAAAATAGAGGTTGAAAGAATCCACCGATCACCTCCTGAAAAAGATCCCAAAAAGAAAACTCCCAGAAATATTATAGCCAGGTTCCAGAATCCCCAGATCAAGGAGAAAATACTACAAGCGGCCAGGAAGAAACAATTTCAATATTGTGGAAACACAATCAGAATAGCCCAGGACCTGGCAGCTTCTACACTGAGGGATCAAGGGCATGGAATATGATATTCCAGAGGGCAAAAGAACTGGGAATGAACCCAAGGGTCACCTACCCAGCAAAACTGAGTATTTTGTTTCAGGGGAAAATATGGTCATTCAGTGGAATAGAGGACTTTCAAGCATTCTTGAGGAAAAAAACAGAATTGAATAGAAAATTTGACATCCAGACACAAGAAGCAAGAGATGCCTGAGAAGGTAATCAGGGAAAGAAATCAAAAGGAACTTATCAAAGTTGAACTATTTACATTCCTATATGGAAAAGCAATAACTGTGACTGATGATATCTTTCTCACTATGAAAATAATGGAAGAAGGGGGTGTGGTCATATGAATACATATGTGAATGTGTGTGTATATGGTTACAGTTATATATGGATAGAGGGCATAGGTTGAATTTGTTGGGAAGGGAGAATACTCAAGGGATGAAATTATGAGGTGAGAGAGGAAAGTGGCAAGAGGAGATGGGGAGAGACAGGGTAGGGTAAACTATCCCATGTAGAAGAAGCAAGGGGAAGTGGTTGCAAAGGAGGGGGAGAATAAGGAAGGCTAAAAAGGCAAAACCACATTCACATTGAATTTGGTTCAGGGAGAAAATGACATACATACTAAATGGGATATCTCAACCTGCAGCAGGATAGGGGGAAGGGAGATGGGAGGAGAGATGATGGATGGGAGGGCATCCTTGGGGTGAGGGGATGTTGGAAGTACCCACTATAGAAGAGGGACAGGATCATGTAGGGAATGGACCGGGTGGGGGGTGGGATCAGTGGGAGGGAATTATAAGCAGCCTTGTACAATATATCTACTATGACAATGTTTTGCATAGCTAGACATGCACAACATATACTGAATTACTTAAATCCCAAGAAGGAATGGGTGACAAGGGAGGAAGGAAATGGATCTGAAATTCAAGGTCGTAACATTAAATGTTTCAAATATATATATAAATACTATTATTAATACTCTTTTGCCTATAATTGGGAGATAAGATGTGCAGGCATTGGGACACAAAGATTCATCTTCCTCTAATGGAAAAGTCGATGGGGGTATGGGAGAAGGTATGGGAGAGAGCAGATTGGAGGAAGCGATATCTTGTGGGACTGCTATTCTGGGAGGTTGGGTAGGGGAATAATGGGGGGAAAATGATTGTAACTCAAAATCTGGCGGAAATGAATGATGTAAAACAGAAGTTAATAAAGTATTTGTTTAAAGTATAAAAAAATAAAAAAAAAGAAATGAATATTTCTCTTTTATATTAAATAACTATTTATTGAATCATAACTAAGATTTTTCCCCTTTTTGACTTCCTTATCCACAAACCAACCAGGGTGAGAAAACTCTTAAAGATTTACCTGAGCCAAGATCTTATCAGCCAGTAAAAGAAATTCTGACTTTGGGCTAATGGGTTCCTGCTCATTGTGTTTGCTTAGACAGGTCTGAGGAAGGATTGATTCTCCCTTTTGTTAAGACAGGTGATATGGAAATTGACCATATCTACCCCAAGACTCTTGTTTTAATATAGCCCACCTCACCTAGTGTTAAACAATCAGTTAGTTGATTACTACTGCCTCAGGAACACTTACTCTTCAAATGGCATATAAATTGTGAGTCCACCACTTTGAGAGAACTTTGATTTAAATGAGATGGTCAGATGACCATACTTTTAGTAATAAATATGCTGGCCTTATTAATAAAATGATCAACTTCTCCAGAAAGTATGTCTCTCAAACCTTTTTAATAGCCACATTTTGTCAGTCACTAAACATTTATTAAGCACCTACAATGTTCCAGACACTGTTCTAAGTTCTGGGAATATAACAGAAATAAAAACAAAGACAGTCCTTGCCCTCAGGGGAAATACAATTTAATGAGGAAAGACTAGAGATAAAAGGAAGCTAAAAGGCAGAGGGGCAGAATCGGGAAAGGTACTCCCAGCTGGGACTAGGTAGGTGTCCAAAGAAATTCTAAAGCAATGTGGCTTCTGGGAAATGGAGAGAAGACTCTGCAGAGTACTCCACTCCCCTTAAACAAAGACTTGGAGCCTTTGGCCCTTGTCCTTCCTACAGAGGGTCCAATCAGAGGTGCAGAAGATACTGATGAAGTCAAGGGCTAGGCAAATTCAATCTTGGAAGATAATGAAATTTCCTAATGATGAATTTCCTGGGGAAGAAAGACATGTCAGAAAGTTACAGAGGAATCCAAAAGCAATGTGTGGCTAATGGAAACTAGGGGATGATTGGGTGAAAGGGGTAAAAAATACTTCGGTTTGGAGTATGTACATTTCTTCCTGCATGCTTCAAATCTCTCTACAAAGTCTGAGTTGGGTTTTCCCATTATATGGAGGGTGTGCCCATTTGGGACTGTGGGAATGTTTGGCAGGATTACTACTTACCTGAATCACTTCTTTGTGTAAAAACTTTCTGCTTCTCTCTCAAGCATAACACAACTTCCCCCCATCCCACCCTCTCACATAGTCTCCTGGTACAAATCCTTTCCTGTGCCACCCACTGCTTTATCTATTTCCAGCTACCCCTTTCCCCACCTCTTCATCAGATACTTTTGAGCTAGGAGAAGAAACCAGAAACCACACAAACCCTGTCCTGCCCTTTTAAAACAGCATTTTAAAACTTTCAAAATATTTTTTAAAATTATATCACTGTAGCCTCATAAAAACCCTATGGAATAAATACTATAGGTGTTATCTACCTTTTACAGATCCATAAATTGAGACTCAGGGAGGTTAAGGGATTTGCCCATGGACACACAGCAAGTAAGTACCAATGGCAGGATTCAAACCAGTTATTCCTAATTCATGTTCAGTGCACATTTTGGAGGTTTGTAACTGTCAACAATGTGATTACCATTTTACAGATGGCAATTTCTGTGTTCCATTTTAATTGATCAATTCAGTATCAAGAATCTATCAAGGCCTTTGTGTATCTGCCAGTCACTATACTAGACACTGGGTATACAAAGACAAAAATGAAATATTTCCTTGTCCTCAGGGTGCTTCTTAGAAAGACAGAGAGACACAGAGAGAGACAGAGAGAGACAGAGAGAGAGAGAGAGAGAGACAGAGAGAGAGACAGAGAGAGAGAGAGAGACAGAGAGAGACAGAGACAGAGAGAGACAGAGAGAGAGGCAGAGACAGACAGAGACAGAGAGACAGAGACAGAGAGACAGAGAGAGACAGAGAGATAGAGAAAGAGAGGCAGAAACAGAGGGAGACAGAGAGAAGCATACAATTCAGTTATTCCTACATGGGAACTTAATCTTTTTCTCTCTAGTGATTTACTTCAGTAGTTCATGATGCACATCATGACCATCTAATAAGTTATGACACATAATTGACCCATAATGGAATAATTGGTGGACCACAGACTACGTACCATAGTCCACATACCACATTCATCTTGCTTAGGACTTATGTTTGCCCTGTGGGATTTTTTTTTTGTTGTTTATATTCAGACTAACATACTCTGACTTATTTTTGTTATAATTTTCTAAATTATTCTCTCCTGATTACTCCCTTTGTTGAGGTTATTTTTAGTATTGCTTTCCCTCTGAAAATCATGTCCTAATTACATCCAATTAATATTGACTAGAGTGGAAATATTAATGATGACATTGATTTTTTCGTAGTAATGCAGAAGTCAAATTCTATTCCATGACATATCATGCAGACCAGGGAATAGGATGCTGTTCTGATAAATCCAGCCTGTTATCTGCAGATGGGGAGCCGTAGGAAGTCATGAGAAGCAGCATCTCCTGAGATAGCATAAATTAAGCTTTAGGGAATTAATAGACAAAGATTCTTCATTCAGCAACTTGAACTGAATCCCTTTACTGCATGGAGAAGACTTTGAGCTTTGATTCAGTTCGTCAATTACAAACCCTTTCCTAATGAACAGTCCCCTTATTGAGCATGTGACTGTTTAATTCCATCTTCTGGGAATACCAGCTCAATGACCTTTGTTAGGTCTATGGTTCTTAATTCTTAAAGATACATGTGGATATTTAATGATATATTTCCTTGGGTTTAGAATAGTCTCTCTATTTCATGTTACTATGGAAAAATTTCATTAATATTTCTCTAAAGAATACTTCCTAGCAGCCAGGTCTGTATCACTTCTGATTTAATACTGCTTCATTATTAGTTATTGTTTTGTTTCTATTATAGCCATTTGTCATTTATTTTTAACATTTATGTACTCACATATGGTGGACTTTCACTTGTAGCCCAAAGAGTGTTCTTGTGTGTTAATAAAAAATCATGGAATCACAGAATCACACACAGAGAGAAGCAAGAGACCTAAAAGTTCAACCCCCTACTCCTCCATACAATTTTGTAGATGAGGCAGGAAACTTAGGCATAAATCAAGCACCATATGCATGCCCTGAACTGTGGTCCTCCTTGTTCCCAGTCTAACGTCCTTTCCACTGTACAAACTGCTTCTCATGTTAATCAAAGCAAAGATGTTGAAACAAAGTAGATGCTTATTGATTAGGGGATGACTAAAGAAGTTATTTTACATGAATGCAATGAAATAGGACTGTGTCATATGAAATGACTGTAGGGAAGATTGAGCAGGCTATGTCAACTGATAGAGAATGATGTAAGCAGAATAATAATTTAAAAAACAATTACAACAAACCATGAGATTCTTAATACCTATAGTAATGTGAACAGAATGATAACTTGCACACTTGAAACTGAATGCTTGATAAATATAATGACTAAGTTTAGCCCTGAGAAGATGAGAAAATCTGTCTCCCTTCTTTGAAGAGGTGGGGCCATGAGTGAAAAACCCTGAGACTTAACACATTGATTAGTTTTTCTGAATTTGAAAGAAAAATAAAATATTATAAGGGATGATTTGTTGGGTAAGAGAAAGGTGGGGGGGAGGAGATATCCAAGAATGAAAGTGAAAATATATGAATGAAAATTAAAAGTAAAAAGATAAATTATGTATCTATCTGTCTGTCTATCTCTCTATTATCTATCATCTATCTCATAATGTCTAATTCTCTGCTCATGAAGTGAATGCACCTTCATAGGGAGAATACCCCTATCCCTTGATGAAACAGGAAAGAAACTAGGTCTACATTCAGCAAATTCAGAGGCCAGTGCTCTCTGTCCTCATATTTCTAGGGCAGATTAGGGCAGTTTCAGAGTTTATGTAAGGATAGGGAGAGTTGGGGTGGCTAGACTGTGACTGTGATGAAGGTACACTGGAGTGTTTGGGCTGCCCTCTTTGCTTTCTCTTGTACCATCATTCTCTCTATTATTATTATTTTTTGGGGGGGAAATAGCTATAACATTAGGCCATGTCCAAATTAGAATGAATATTGACCACTCAGAAGATCCCTGAGGAAAGGCTATAAAACAAACAAACAAACTGATCTTTCTTCTCTGACCCTAAGGTATGATGATGATAATATTAACTTACCCTCATATCACACATTGAGTTTAGCTGTTTAATGTGGTATATTTTGTTTATTCTCATAACCATTCTGCCATTCTGGAAGGTAAGCAATAAAGGTACTGCTATTTCTATTTTGCAGACTTATTATACCCTACAAAAAAGAGAAAAGGGAGGAAATCAAAAAGTTTCTTAATACCAGGACATTATCCTGTATGTATATATGTATATGTGTGTGTATATAAATATAATTTTGTATTATATAGCTATATGTGCTTGTCATATCAACATGTGAAGCTGGGGGGGTGGGGGTAGGTTCTACCTTCTCCCTTAATTTTGAATCACCTACAATACCTAATACCAGTACTCACACTCAGTATGTGTAGAGAGAGAGGGAGAGAGGGAGAGAGAGACTGAGAGAGAGAGAGAGAGAGAGAGAGAGAGAGAGAGAGAGAGAGTTAGAGTTCCAGACATGGAGGCATCCTGTGTAAATTCATAGAGTAGAGAGATGGAACATTCTGTGTAAGGAAAAAACACAAAAAAGTGATAATTAGTTTACTTCAGTCTGTATTTAGACTCCTATATTTCTTTCTATGTATATGAATAGCATTTTCTATCATGAGTCTTTTGGAATTTTCTTGGATCATTGTATTGCTGTGAAGATCTAATTCTATCATCGTTGATGATCTGCTGTTACTGTGTACAATGTACTCCTGGTTCTTCTAACTTCACTCATCATCAGTTCATATAAGTCTTTTAAAGATTTTTTCTGAAATTGCCTGCTCATCATTTCTTATAGCACAATAGCATTCCATTGCAATCATATACCATAACTTGTTCATCCATTCCCCAATCTTTGCTACCACAAAAAAAGCTGCTACAAATATTTTTGTAAGGTAGATCCTTTCCCCTTTTTTATGATCTCTTTGGAATGCAGACCTAATGGTATCTAACCTTCATTAAAAAAAATCCTAAATACAATTGGGTTTCTTAAGCTCTCTTCTCTCTGGTTACCTAGAGAGCAATCAAAAGAAAAGTTAGGCATCAGAAGAAGTTGGATCTCCTTAGTCAAAAAGAACCAGAAAATGAGTCAATTTTCAAAAAATTAAATTTCATCGAATTTCATTCAGAATTTATAGACATTTTTTTTTTGACAGAGCTCTAATAGGACTGACATTTTAAAATTTTGGCTTAAAATTGGGGAAGTTACACATTTGCAATGGTTCACTGAAATGTTTCTGTAAAAAAAAATAATGTTTATCTTGCACAAATAGCTGGATTTTTTTTTTTTAACAGAGAAACTGAAGGTTTGTGTAAATGTAACAATTACCTCATTGACTTTTTATAAGAAAATTTTCTCTTGGTCATCTTTATTGTTGCATGTATTTTCTGTGTAGGATCTTCCAACCAATAAATTACAGCTGATGAATATTAATTTAGAAGACTTTCTAGTTTCCTTGACTTTTTTTTCCTTGCCCTTTTCTGAACCTACACTCAATTATGGTTTCTCTTACTCCTGTAAATAGTTCTCATGATTTCTGTACCACTCTTAAGTGTGTTTTATTTGATAGAAAATTAGTAAATGGTAAAGACCTCAAGCAGATGGTGTCATATATGAGCCACCGATCATTTTCTTTCAATTTTTGCAATGTTCAAGAAACTAAATAGCCCTAACATATTGAGTATGTGAGGTCTGTGTTTGTGGGAGGTAATGGCCATAGAGGAAAGGGTCCAGATGAGAGTGAGGGGTATTACAGAGAAATATATGTCGTATATATATATATATATATATTTTTGTTTTGAGCAATATTTCATATCACTACCTACCTACATCCCCAAAGTTGAGAGCAAAAATTAAAAATGTTCAATGCTACTAGTTTTGAAATGAGTTACTACAGGAATGGACGGACATCCTATACATTTGGAAGCAGAAAACTTCTGGTGTCAAGAGGGGGTACTGTAGTCTTAGATAGATGTTGTTAGACAAGTGAAATATCATGCTTTTTTATTTAATGAGTAAAATACTGATGGTTCTATAAGCTTAAACCATGCAGATTTGGATTTCTGTGGCTATGTTAATGCCCCAAGCATTTCCTAGACAGCCAAGACAACAATTACCACATACCACTAGGGTGATGTAATGGAAATGCAAATTTAAAGATCTTCCCTGCCCCTAGGCCTTTTGGTGGGCTTGAGAGACTTTGAGAACCTTCCTTGATTTGAAAATATGCTCTGCCCCTAATAGGCTTAATGTGGTCACATGGAGCCTGTGGCAGGAGGCTTGGTTTTCAGGAATGCCTACACCTTGATGCTGTGTGATTGGGCAGTGGGTTACATTCTCTGACCCAGGATAAGGCTATATAATCCCTGATGCTAGGCTTTGCTTTGGGGATCACTTTGAGAAGTGTTGTGTGATTTGACCAGATGAGACTCTGGGCAACTGTTGAGAGCCCCCCGACTTTGAAAACCCAGATGTTGATGCTTCCCTCTCTGGTAGCTGTGATTTGGTATGGATGTAATGGCTGGACAGTTTGGAAGCCTGTCTGGTTGATCTGTTTGTTTCTCTGTCTTGTAAGTTCTGTCCATATACTTTGAAGTTCGGGGTGATGACCTTTTCCCCCTGAACTAGGTAAATGATATATGTTTGATTGATTAAAGTAAGCTTGTTAACCCATTTTGAGTTGCTTTCCTTTAGAAAAGCAGATCTAAGAACCTGTGTTGGCAGCCACCCTGATGATGTTAGGGTGCTTGCTGCTACAGGTGATTGGTTTCATATACAATTGATTCTTTCACAGAAGTTTAGTCCTATGTGTTGTTGTTTGTTCTTCATTTTTGAAGAGGACCCATGACCTCATAGGTGATGCCTTGACTCGTAGGTGAATTGGATTTAAGTGAAGCAGAGTTGTGCAAATTCATCAGAGTTGTGCAAATTCATCAGAGTTGTGCAAATTCATTACTTTCCTTTCCAGAATCATCAAAATCCAGTGGCAAGACAAAAATCAAGATGACTGTCAATGGCCTAGGCTGCAGTGAATGACCTTTGCATCTTTGTTATCTGACCAAGCTCTAAGCACTCCACAATGCCTGTTTCAGCCACCTTCATGATCATTGTAACAAATTGTTCTCATCTGTCTATACCAGTGGGAGAGGTATTCACGTGATTGGGGTAGACACTTCCCTAAATCACCAATGGGTTTGAGGCCTGCCAGTTACCCTTAACCTGATTTAGCCTTCCTTCTGAAACAATTTTTACCAAGTGGTGGCACCTGTGTATTCTACAGTTTCTTGGAATCACAGGTGAGAGCTGAGTGCCAGGTAGACACCAAAAATGGATGAGCAGCCCTAAAAATGGATGAGCAAACCCTCACACCAGAGGTGCTAGTCCTCCATGAATACCCTTTAAACCCCATGAACAATGAATAGAAAATTCTGAATCATAGGATAAGTATGGAGTTAGGGTCTTTTGGATCTCTATTCATAGCATTTTACTTGATCACTTTTTGGATGGGTGAATTTCCTCATCTTTTTTCTGGATGTTGTTTGTCCTTCATTCTTGAAGAGGACCAAAATAACTTCATGCTTTCAGTGTGTCCAGTATAGTATGTCCAGCTATGACTGATCAGACCAATATAAGCTCAAACACTCCAATACAGGTCAAGCACAAATAATCCATATGAGTATCTGGAGTGGAGTTGTTTCTAAATTTGCACATTTCACTTTTCTTTTGAGCTACTATAATTCCATTTTGTGCATCTTCTTTGATGAGGTCACCTCGTGCTGCATGGTCCTGTCCCAGTATTCCCATATCACAAAATATATTCCAACGTTCCTTTTTACAATATTGAATTTATAGTATAGAAGGTTCTTTTGTTTCTGTTCACTTTTCTCTGTGTCCCAGGTTCTAAAACCATCTTTTTCCTCATTTCTTCTTTTTAAGTTTTTGGTCTTTATTAATTTGTTTATTTACCTTTAGTTTACAAGATTCAGTTCCAAAATTCCTTGAGTTTCAAATTTTCTCTTCGTCCCCGCCACTCCATGGTTGCATACAATCACTTATAGGATCTGCAAATACTTTCACATTAGCCATTAGTCAGGTTGTAAAGAAGGATTGTATCAGACAGAATGAACAATGGGAAATAGGAAACAAAACCAAGCAATAAAAAGAAAAAGAGCAGGTAGTTTGCTTCAATCTGGATTCAATCACAGTTCTTTCTAGTTCCTTCTCTGAATGTAGACATCTCTCTCCATCATGAGTCTTTTGGGGTTGACTTATAACTCTGCATTGCTAAGAAGAGTCCAGTCTATCACAGTTGGTTGTCACACAAACGTTGTGTCTATAATTGTGTACAAATTTCTCCTGGTTCTACTCTTCTTACTCAGCATCAGTTTGTATAAGCCTCTCCAGGTAAATATGAAGTCCATCTGCTTCTTGTTTCTTATAGCACAATAATATTTCATTACATTCACATACCACAACTTGTTCAGCCATTCCCCAATTGATGGGCACCCACTTAATTTCCAATTCTTTGCCACCACAAAAAGAACTACTATAAATATTTTTGTACATATGGGTCTTCCTCCCACTTCTATGGTCTTTTTGAGATACAACCCTATTTCTGGGTCAAAGGGTATGAAATTATTTATAGCCCTTTGGGCATCATTCCAGATTGCTCTCCAGAATGGTTGGATCAGTTCACAACTCCACCAGCAATGCATTAGTGTTCCAATTTTTCCACATCCTCTCCAGCATTTATCATTTTCCTGTTTTGTCATCTTAGCCCACCTGGCCAGTGAGATGTGGTACCTCAGAGTTGTTTTGTTTTGCATTTCTCTAATCAATAGTGATTTAGAGCATTTTTTCATATGCTTATAGATATCTTTAATTTCTTCCTCTGAAAACTGCCTGTTCATATCCTTTGACCTTTTATCAATTGGGGAATGACTTGTATTCTTATAGATTTGACTCAATTCTCTCTATATTTTAGAAATGAGGCCTTTATCAGAGACATTGTTTGTAAAATTTCTTTCCTAATTTTGCACTTCCCTCCTAATCTTGATTACATTGGCTTTTATTGTACAGAAGCTTTTCAATTTAATGTAATCAAAATTATCCATTTTGCATTTTATTATGCTTTCTAATTCTTGTTTGGTCATAAAGTCTTCCCCTCTCCACAAATCTGACAGGTAAACTATTCCTTGCTTTACCAGATTGCTTACAGTATCAGCCTTTATACTAGATTGTGCACCCATTTAGAGTTGATTTTGGTATATGGTGTTAGATAATGGTCTATGCCCACTTTCTGCCATACTATATTCCAGTTTTCCCAGCAGTTTTTGTCAAATCGTGAGTTCTTATCCCCAAAACTGAGGTCTTTGGGTTTATCAAACAGTAGATTACTATAGTCATTGACTGTTGAGTCTCATGTACCCAATCTATTCCATTGATTAACTACTCTATTCCTCAGTCAGTACCAAGTAGTTTTGACGACTACTGCTTTATAATACAGATTCAAATCTGGTACAGCTAATTCACCTTCGCTAGCATTTCTTTTAATTAATTCCCTTGATATTCTGGGCCTTTTGTTCTTCCAAATGAATTTTGTTACTGTTTTTTGGTAAATTGATTGGTATGGCACTAAATAATATAATTTAATTTAGGTAAAATTGTCATTTTTATTATATTAGCTCAACTCAGCCATGAGAAATTGATGTTTTTCCAATTAGTTAGATCTGACTTTATTTGTGTGAAAAGTAGTTGTATTCATATAGGTTCCAATTATTCTTTTACAGCCATATATTATAATTTATGTTATTATTATTATATAGTAATATATTATATTTATTATAATATAATAATTATATAAATAATATGTGAATTATTACATATAATTTATATTATATCATATATGATTTATAATATACATTATGTATAATATAATTATAGTTAATATATAATTTATAATATAAATATATATTTATCATAATGTATCATACTACAATAATAATTATAATTATATAATTAATTGTTCATTAATCCCCCAGTTGATAGGTACTCCTCAAAATTGAAGAAAATAAAAGAGTAGTTAGATAAATAGATAGTTGGCTTTTTTGAAATGGCTAATAGTGGGAAACATGTATATTTTTTTAAAAAATGGAACCTTTAGGAGAAAGACAATCTGTTTAATAATCTACTTAATCTACTTATAAGACAATTTTAGCCTTTCCAACTTTTCTTGGCCTTAGTCACCATCCTTAATAAGGAATAACTCATTAAGTAATGGAACATTTTCTCAAATATAACTTAAATAACTCTAAAATAACTCTTGCAAGCCATGATCCATCACTTAGTTTCATTTCCATTGGTCAAAATTCTTATAAGTGCTATCACTGTTGCTGTCTCCACAGACACTCAGCTTTCTCTTGTTATACAGTCCTACCCTGTGGGGGTCAGTGGAGGAAAAAAAAAAATATATATATATATATATATATATATATACATGCTTGAGATTTTAAAAAAGTGTTCTCAGAAATACATAGGAGGTATGTGTACCTATTTGTGTCTAATGGCAGCCATATCTGGGGTGGGGGGGTGGAGAGGAAGAAAAAAGCATATATGATAATTTTGTTGTATATTTGAGAGGACTAGCAAGTTTTGCATAGTAGATTTGCAGTTTCGTGTGCAATCTTTTCTTATTGTAGTGTCCTATGGTTTTATTTCATAAATATAAAATAAAATTTAATAACAATTCAAAAATAACTTCTAGTAGTCTTTAAAACAGAAGACTTGTTTATCTGTTTTTGCTGTTTCAATTTGTGGTATACAAATATAATTTTAAAAACACTAATACAACTTCACCAATATTATAGACACATACAAATAGAACTTATTGACAGTAGCCAATGACTGTGGCTCAAAAGTATCTTTTTTGTACATAATGGAAGGGAGATATTTGGATGTAGGCTTTTCCATGAATTCAGGAGGACCAAGATTTAAGTCTTGCTTCTGACATACTGGCTGTGGGACCAATTGGGAAGTTACTTTCTCTTTCTGCCATTGGCTATTATGGAGGAGTTACCTATATTCATGAGTAGAAGGAATTTTGCCACTGGAAGTTTAGCACAGTGCTGAAATTAGAGTTTTGGACCTGTAGAAAATTTAAAGTGCTTTAAAAAAGGGGGGAACTATAAACAATCTGGATTTATGTAGATGAATTAACTGTTGTAACAAACATATGCTAATGATTTGCTCAGTTATTTTGCAAAGTTTATTCAAAATTAACGTATTATAGCTTTCTGTTAAGTAGGGATGAACTCTTGATAATTATGATTCATGTGTAGAAAACTGCAATTTTATGTCTAAATGAATATGAAAGTGCATCTGGAGACATTTAATATCTAACAGGTGGCCAGTCAAACAAACCAGTCCATGTTAACAGAGGGATTCAAAAATATTTGGATGAGCCTGAGCAATTAAAGCATGCAGTCGTGTCTAACCTATGCTTAAAAACATACTTGTATAGTTTATATCATAGCATTCATCAGGACACATGTCTGTGGCCTTCAGTTCTATGAAAGGAAAGACTTGTTCTTTCCATTACTAATTAGAGCTGATATAATATTTCAGTCCATCTGTCTCAACAAGGTACAACATTGGTCCTTTGTGTAACTAACAGTTTGAGGTGTCAAATATTTATCATACGAGATATCGGACATTAGAAATATTCCTCTCCAAATATGTAGACTAATTTGTAGGGAAAAAATGTGGAACCATAAGTCATGGTAAATTTGCTGGTTCCCACTCTGACAATTTGCAAGTTCACTATTTATTTATGTAAATGTATCTATGTGTGTGAATCCATAGAATCTTTTTTTTTTAAAGCAATTGGGGTTAAGTAACTTGCTCAAGGTTACATGGCCAGTTATTATTTATGTGTGGGTGCTCATTTCTGAGGCCAGATCCGATCCCGGGTCATCCCAACTCCGGGGCTGGCACTCTTAATCACTGCGCCACCTAGCCAACCCAAATCCATAGAATCTTAACACTTAATATAACACATTTAGCTTACCTCCATGCAGTAAAAAAGTTATGAGTACCTCTTCACTGACACAGGTGGCATCAACACCTTAGTATACTTCACGAATTTTTGGAGCAAAACAAAACAACAACATCAGTAACAACTTAAGAGGCTT
The DNA here is from genome assembly GCA_011680675.1 of Gymnobelideus leadbeateri. NCBI lineage: Eukaryota > Metazoa > Chordata > Mammalia > Diprotodontia > Petauridae > Gymnobelideus > Gymnobelideus leadbeateri. Next base: position 34,671 of record WOXC01004523.1, on the reverse strand, counting down.
ATGGTGATAAGTATCTCTATATCTCTGAACTAAGCATACCTGGTCCTCTGTCAATACTCTGTTATTGGACAAATTTGAAACTTTTCCTGCTTGGCATGCCCTATTAGAACATTATAGACAATTAGAGTCCACTCCTGGAAGGAACCTCAGAGACCAGCTCTAGCTGGCCTACTAACTCTAGTCCAATTAGATCCAGTCCAACTACTCACTGAATCTAATTGAGCTCCCTCATTTTATAGATGAGAAAACTGAGGCTCAGGCAGGCTCAGAGATTTGTCCAAGGTGACCCAGCATCAAAAGTCTTCTGACTTCAGGGGGCAGAACCAAGATGGTGGAGGAAAGGCCGGGCCTTGCCTAAGTTTTTCTCCAAACTCCAAATACCTTTAAAAGATAACTCTAAGTGAATTCTATAAAAGCAGAACCCATGAAAAGATGGAGTGAAACATATTTCTAGTCCAAGACAACTTGGGAGGTCAGCAGGAACTCTTAAGACCATTCTCATTATTAAGATAGTTAGAAGGAGTATATATAGACAGAGGGCACAGCTGTGAGTTGAATATGAAGGGATAATATCTACAAATAAATTGAAAGGGTGAAAGATGAATGCACTTGGGAAAAGAGAAAGGGAGAGGCAGAATGGGGTAAATTATCTTACATAAAAGAGGCAAGAAAAAGCGTTTACATATAGGAGAAGGTGGAGGGATGTGAGGGAGGTGAGGGGGAGAGAATGAATTTTACTTTCATCAGAAATAGCTCAAAGAGGGAACAGCATACACTCAATTGGGTATAGAAATCTATCTTACCCTACAGGAAAGTAGGAGGGAAAGAGCATAAGAGAAGGGGATTTGTGAAATCGAGGGAGGTGATAGAAGGGAGGGCAGATTGGGGGAAGGGGTGGTCAGAAGGAAAACACTTTTGAGAAGGGACAGGATAAAAGGAGAGAGAGAGAGAGAGAGAGAGAGAGAGAGAGAGAGAGAGAGAGAGAGAGAGAGAGAGAGAGAATAAAATAAATGGATGGGGGCTAGGACAGAGGGAAATAAATTTAGTGATAGTAAATGATAAAAAAAAAAAATTGAAGCAGATTTCTCTGATAAAGGCCTCATTTCTAAATTATATAGAGAATTGAGTCAAATTTATAAAAAGAAGTGCCATTCCCCAATCGATAAATGATCAAAAGGCATGATCCATTTTCAGATGAGTAACCAAAGCTATCTGTAGCCATGTGAAAAAAAAATACTCTCACTATTGACTGGAGAAATGCAAATTAAGACAATTCTGAGGTACTACCTAATACATACTAAATTGGCTAATAGGACAGAAAAAGTAAAGGACAGACATTGGAGGGGATGTGGGAAAACGAGACTTTAATGCACTGTTGGTGAAGTTGTGACTTGATTCAGTCATTCTGAATTGGGAACTATGTCCAAAGGGGCTGTAAAACCATGCATACTCTTTGGCCTAGCAATACCACTATAAGGTCTGTATCCCAAAAGAGATTTTAAAAAGCCCAAAAGGAAGAGCACCTATATGTACAAAAATATTTATAGCAGTGCTTTTCTGGGGTTAAAGAATTAGAAGTTTTTGGGGCGGCTAGGTGGCGCAGTGAGTAGAGCGCTGGCCCTGGAGTCAGAAGGACCTGAGTTCGGATCCGGCCTCAGACACTTAACACACACAAACAAAAACCTAGCCGTGTGACCTTGGGCAAGTTACTTAACCCCAACTGCCTTCCAAAAAAAGCAAAAAAAAAAAAAAGAATTAGAAGTTGAAGGGATGCCCATCAATTGGAGAATGACTGAACAAGTTGTGGTATGTAATTATGATGGAGTACTACTGTAATATAAGAAATGATGAGCAGGATACTCTCAGAGAAACCTGGAAAAACTTGCATAGGCTGATGCAAAGTGATATGTATTGTATGCAAAGTAACAGCAATATTATAAGATGATCAACTGTGAATGACTTAGCTATTCCCACTAAAAACAATAATCTTTTTTTTTTAACAAATGCCTTATTAACTTCTGTTTTACATCATTCATTTCCACCAGATTTTGAGTTACAATCATTTTCACCCCCTGTTTTTCCCCTACCCACCCTCCCAGAATAGCAGTCCCGCAAGATATCGCTTCCTCCAATCTGCTCTCTCCCATACCTTCTCCCATACCCCCTTTGACTTTTCCATTAGAGGAAGGTGAGTCTTTGTGTCCCAATGCCTGCACATCTTACCTCCCAATTACAAGCAAAAGAGTATTAATAATAGTATTTACATATACTTGAAACATTTAATCTTAAGACCTCTAATTTCAGATCCATTTCCTTCCTCCCTTGTCACCCATTCCCTCTTGGGAGATAAGTAATTCAGTATATGTTGTACATGTCTAGCTACGCAAAACATTATCATAGTAGATATATTGTACAAGGCTGCTTATAATTCCCTCCCACTCATCCCACACCCCACCTGGTCCATTCCCTACATGATTCTGTCCCTCTTCTATAGTGGGTACTTCCAACCTCCCCTCCCCCCAAGGATGCCCTCCTATCCATCACCCCTCCTCTCATCCCCCTTCCCCCTATTCTGCTGTAGGTTGAGATATCCCATTTAGTATGTATGTCATTCTCTCCCTGAACCAAATTCAATGAGAATGTGGTTTTGCCTTTTTGCCTTCTTATTCTCCCCCTCCCTTCCAACCACTTCCCCTTGCTTCTTCTACATGAGATAGTTTACCCTACCCTGTCTCTCCCCATCTCCTCTTGCCACTTTCCTCTCTCACCTCATAATTTCATCCCTTGAGTATCCTCCCTTCCCAACAAATTCAACCTATGCACTCTATCCATATATAACTGTAACCATATACACACAAATATACATATGTATTCATATGACCACACACCCTTCTTCCATTATTTTCATAGTGAGAAAGATTTCATCAGTCACAGTTATTGTTTTTCCATATAGGAATGTAAATAGTTCAACTTTGATAAGTTCCTTTTGATTTATTTTCCCTGATTACCTTCTCAGGCATCTCTTGCTTCTTGTGTCTGGATGTCAAATTTTCTATTCAACTCTGGTTTTTTCCTCAAGAATGCTTGAAAGTCCTCTATTCCACTCAATGACCATATTTTCCCCTGAAACAAAATACTCAGTTTTGCTGGGTAGGTGACCCTTGGGTTCATTCCCAGCTCTTTTGCCCTCTGGAATATCGTATTCCATGCCCTTCAATCCCTCAGTGTAAAAGCTGCCAGGTCCTGTGCTATTCTGATGGTGTTTCCACAATATTGGACCTGGGCTCAGCTCGGCTCCCCTCGCTCTGAGTGCTGCACGATGCTGGCTCCCAGATCTCTGCGCTGGTCCTTCCTGCAGGGCTGCTGGGCTGTCCTCAGCGGGAGGTTAGCTTCTCTGTGTCATTCTGTGGGTGCTGGGGCTCCAGAAGTTGTTCAGAGTCCCCTTTTACATAGTTTGGGGGGAATCTGGGGGCAGAGTGGCTTGGATGAGCTGTTTCATCTCCACCATCTTGGCTCCGCCCCCTAAAAACAATAATCTAAGACAACTCTATAGGCTTATGACAAAAAATGCTATGCATCCCTAGAGGAAATACTGATGGTTTCTGAATACAAATTGAAGTATACTTTAAAATTTTTTTATTTTTCTTGAGTTTTATCTTCTTGCCTATGTTTTCTTTCACAACATGACTATTACAGAACCTATATAGAATTGTTCACCTTCTCAATGGGAGTTTGTGGGGAGGGAGAGAATTTAGAACTCAAAGTTTTAAAAAAGAATGTTAAAATTGTTTTTGCGTCTAAGTGGGGGAAAATAAAATACTAAATAAAATAAAATAAATTCGACAAAAAAGTCTTCTGACTTGAGGACTGGTGAGTTTGTGCCCCATGGGCTTACCTTTACCCAACAATTGGGCATTTGAAGAAAACTTTAATGGAAACTTCATCTAACATAGAGGATACTATAGTAAGACCCTAGGTGATTTCTTCCATAATACATTTTATGTACTTCAAATTATTATAATGTATAAAACTTAAGGTAAACTATAGAATGATCCTAGAAGCAAAACCTTATAATTATTAATAATAGCAATGATTACAGCTATATACTCTTTTGCTTTTTGGTTCTCAAATTATTTCGTTTGGTCCTTTCAGTACTTTTGTGAGGAATTTTAAAAAATTATTTCATTATTATTATTTTTTTACTTCTTTTTTGGAGGGCAATTGGGGTTAGTTGACTTGCCCAAGGCCACACAGCTAATAGGTGTTAAGTGTTTGAGGCTAGATTTGAACTCAGGTCCTCCTGACTCCAGGGCCAGTGCTCTGTTCAGTGTGCCACTTAGCTGCCCTTTTGTGAGGAATTTTACAGAGAGCTAGAAAGGTTCTGTGACTTACCCAATTATGTATGAAATTAACAGGTACCTACCACTTTGAGTAATATTAATAAGTCACAAAATAACCTAACTTCCTTGAGGGCAGGGAGAAAAGGGGGGGGGCACAAACATTAATTAAGTGCCTTCAGTGTTCTGGGGACTGTGCTAAACATTTTACAAAGATCTGATTTGATGCTCACAACAAACCTGGGAGGCAGATAATATTATTATCCCCATTTTACAGTTGAGGAAATTAGAAGTATTCAAAGACTAAGTGACTTGCCCAGGATAACACAACTAGTCATTATCAGAGGCTGGATTTGAACTCAGGTCTTGCTGACTCCAGTTCCAGTGTTTTGCCCCCTGTACAATCTAGTTGCCCTGGGTTGGCAGAGCCTTTTGGGGGTGGGGAGTTAACTTGTCTTACCTTTGTGTCCCCAGTGCCTTGTAGATAATAGGTCCTTAATAAAGTTTTTATTTTCGCCTGAATTGGTTTCACTTACAGTTTACAAATCATGTGTACTAGGTAGTATATGTTAATATTACTGTTTTATATAGGGGAGTGAAGGCCCAGCTTCTGAACCTGTGGAGACCTCAATTTATACTGAATCACTGAAGTTGACTTAAAGGTAAATTACAATAAAAATTAACAAAAGATACGATAATTTTCTTTAAACTGAAAGATCACCAATTTCTTAAAAACAAGATACCAAAATGGATATAAAAATGAAGCTTTAGCAATAGTGAAAAAATACGAATGAGAGATTGGTGAAAAGCATTGTATTCCATAACTGTTAGGTAGTATGGATTATTTTTTGTGGTGAACATTTAGCCTCCCATATTCCAGTTACTAAAAAAAAAAATAAAGGGGTGGTTAGGTGGTGCAGTGAATAGAGCACCAGCCCTGGAGTCAGGAGGACATGAGTTCAAATCTGGCCTCAGACACTTTACACAAAAACTAGCCATGTGACGTTGGACAAGTCACTTAACCCCAATTGCCCTCCAAAAAGCAAAAAAAAAAAAATACTATACTAGACAATAATTAATAGACAAAATTAGACAACATGGATAATGTTTGTTTTGTTTTTTGTTTTGAGGGAAGGCAAGTGTTTGAGCCTGGATTTGAACTCAGATCCTCCTGACTCCATGGCCAGTGTTCTATTTACTGTGCCATCTAGCTGCCTCATGAATAATGTTTTGCAAATCTTAAAGCATTATATAAATGTTCAATATTACAGTTATTAGATATGGCTTACTCAGTTAACTAAATGCCCTGGTGTTTGCCTCCAGCCCCTCAATCCTGATATTTTACTGGATGTGTGAAGATGACGGGACTAGCTACCATACAGTTTCCCTCTCTAGTTGTTGTATATAACCATTCCTAACCTCATCTCTTCTTCATTCCACATGATGGTAAGGAATATCAGTCAGTCCTGTTATCAACATGCTTTTAAGTCTCCCACATCTCGGTTAATTTTCACTTGACCCTGACCCTAATTCTTATTTCCCTTACAGAGGCAGAAGAGGAAGCAGATAAATTAATCAATCTTGGTATATCATTGTCATTTATCTGAAGGCCCATCTCCAAGATGTCACATTTTAGTGCCTCAAAACCACAAAAAGTTGATATTTATACTAATCATTGTCTCTTTTTTGGCCTCTCATTTCTTCTTCCATGTTATTCATTCATATGTCCATTCAACAAAAATTCCTTTAGTGTTAATTATGTTCTAACCACTGTGCTAGACACTAGGGATAGAATGATGAAATGTGGCATAGTCCTTCCTCAAAAAGAATGCTAATTACTATAGGGAAGATGAAACCTATGTATGGGTAACTTTAATGCACATGTAACTGGATCAAGTCTATGAGGCAGAGTTCCACATACCTGTTTGATATATAAAGCAAAGGTCTTTGGGATAGAAGGAATTGTTGTCTTTGTTTTATTTTTAATCTTGGGTAGTAGAGGAAAGCTGTAGAAGACTTCAGAAAGGAGTTGAATTTTTAACTGTTCTTACTAACCATATGATTTGTAGTTATTCCTATAGGATCTTAGACCAAGAATTAGAAAGAAACTCAGCATCCATCTAATCTGCCTCTCTTGTTCTACAGATCACAAAATGGAGGCCTTTGGAGGGTAAGTGTGGTGCCCACGGTCCTAACAACTGCTTCAAACCTCCCGACGAGGGTGCTGACCAAGTCTTCTCTAATTATAACTTATAGATAATTAGTTCCTAGAAAAGTGTTCTGTATACCATAGGTACTTAATAAATATTGATTATTTGGTGTTACTCCTGAGGTTAAATCTAGGAATAATAGATTGAGGTTATAAAAGAATAGATGTCACCTCAAGAAAGGTAAGAACTTTCTAACCACTTGAGTAGACCAAATTTGAATGGAAGCAAAGCTAGGAGGAACCTGGAAACATAAAGTGACCTGTCAAAGGCTGAATGGGCATCTAGCAAAGAAATATTGGAGATTCTTCCATTTGCAGGCATTGGGCAGTTAGGTGTCATGGTGGATAGAGTACTGATTCTGGTTTCAGTAAGATCTGAGTTCAAATCTAGCCTCTGACACTAATTAGCTATGTGACTCATGGCAAGTCCCAGCTTCCTGTCTGACTCAGTTTCCTCAAGTATAAAATGGGGATAATAATAATAGCACCTTCCTCCCAAGGTTGTTGTGAGGATAAAATGAGATGATATTTCTAAAGCACATAGCATAGCATTTGGCACAGGGCAGTGCATTGTAGGTGCTTAACAAAGTGCTCGTTCCCTTCACATTTAGACGGAAGCAAGAGTAGATGCCCCCTAAGTCTCCTTTTTGGGAAATTAGGTGACTCCATGGATAGAGTGCCAGACCTGGAGTCAGGAAGATACTAGCCATGTGACCCAGGAAAGTCGCTTAATCCCGTTTGCCTCAATTTCCCCATCTGTAAAATGATCCGGAGATGAAAATGGCAAACCACTTCAGCATCTTTGCCAAGAAAACCCCAAATGGGACCATGAGAGTAAGACACAACTAAAAGGATTAAACAAAAAGAACAAAGATTCCTTTTAACTCTAAAGATTTCTAGGAATCCGTGACTCCACGACAAGGGTTCTTAATCCGAGGGCCTATAGATTTCAGGGCTTCCATGACATTGGATGGAAAAAAAGTCTTTATTTTCTCTGATCTCTAACAAGGATTGAGCATTTCCTTCAATTATGAATGTAGCTAACACATATGAATCTGAGAAGGGACCCAAAGCCTTCCCTAAGAAGGTCTAAGAAGACCTAATTTAGGTTCTCTTCTGTGGCTGTACATCCTTCTCCTGTGTGTTATAGCTGATATCTCTCTTCTGCTTGAGGTACTTTGGGAGTATAGACAGTGTTGGTATGTAATAAAATGCTTAACCATTTGCCTCATCACTTTTAAAAAGAATCATAAAACTTAGTAGAGAAGAAAAGCCAATACTTAGCATTTAAAGTTTCCTTTCCTAATTAGTATAAAAGTTCAATCTTGAAGCAAAGTCTCATGTTACTTTAAAAGGAGTACTGTGTCACCACTTTGTACAATCTTTACTAGGTTTAATTATCTCCTGGCCAGAGCAAAGATAAATTTACTAAAAAACAATTACTCCAAATTTAATTTACCATAAAAACCAAGCAGCTGAATACAACACATTGGCAATTTCCTACATACAGCTTCTCTCCTGCCAGCGACATATTGTATATAGGATTTAATTCAATGTGAAACAGACCTTGCAGTAATCAGGCCTCTGTGCTTTAAACTGCTTTCTTGTTATGACGTTTTTGCCCTTGCATTTCAAATATTAATCATCAGTGGTTTATAAAATAAACATGGAAGACTGAAGAGGGCAACTCATCTCCCTGAGCTGAATCCATAGTGGAAAAGGGAGGAAGAAATGGGTCAGCCAGCACTCATTTTATAATTGTATTTCCCACTGTTGCTTTAATTAGTGTCATTGAATCATTTTAAGTTTGCCACATTTCTTCTGTGACATGATTGGTTTATATTGTTATGACCAAAGTCATTATCACCTCCCTTAATTTTTTCTTTTAATTTATCTCTTTAATTACAGAAGATTGCTCTGGCAAATGTGCCACTTCAAGGCATGATGGTTTCATATTCCAGTTTATAAAAAAATGCACTTAAGACATGTGGCTGCATTTTTCTTCCACATCATCCACCATTACTTTACTCCAAATGGGGCCCCATAAAAGAAATGATTGTGAAAAGAAATGCATTTGGCTAATGTCACTTGGAGATAATCAAGGAATAACAATTACGAACATTTGTTTACATTTAGTTTATCTTCATTTGCTAAATAGACTAGGTTTGCTATTTCTCCCATGTGTATAAATGCCTATTCCAGCTTGAGTTTATATGTATGCAGGATTTGAAGTGAGGGAAATCAAAGGATATAGGATAGTTTGGGCAGAAGCTTCCTTATCCATTTCTATAGGATTACCTTGACCACTTTCATTCTGCTTTCTTCAGCATTAACTGAGAAAAATTGTATACTGGTCCCTTTCACACACTGTGATCTACCTAAACTGAATTGGCTACTTGCTTTTTCCCAGTTTTATCTTGCCCTATCTTGTACTGGCATACATTGTCCATGCCTGGGATGGACCACCTCACATTATTTAGAATTTTTCACATCATTTACCTTTTTTTTTTAATGAGCAGACAATAAATGGGAGGGAGGATGCCCCAGACAAAAGAAAAAAAAATGAACATGCAGGTAGAGATTGGATCTGAGGAGGCAGAGAGCAGTTGGATTTGGCTGGAGTGAATGGAAGAGAATAATAATAAGGTAATTCTGGAAAGATGGAGTGGTGCCAGACTGTGGACAGCTGTGAACACAATGTAAAGGAGTTTTAATCATATTCAGTAGGTAATAGGCAATCAGAATATTTTTTAGAAGAATGACAAGATTCATGAGTAAGAAAAATTCTGGTATAAATTATTAATTGTAGTAAGGAGAGAGTAGAATGCAGGTTCTAGAGTCAGGAGGGCATCTTCCTGAGTTCGAATGTGGCCTCAGGTGCCTATTAGCTTTGTGACTCTGGACAAAAGGAAATGGAAAACCACTCCTGTATCTTTGTCAAGAAAACCCCAAATGGGGTCACAAAGAGTCAGATATGATGGAAAAGTGAATGAACAACAGTATCAAAGAGGCAGTAAAGATCATAGATTATGGAATTAGAGCTGGAAGGGACCTGGGATCTTACGGTCAACTGGGTATGGATGAAGAAAATGATTACATGAGAATTTAAATGACTTACCATACAACTAGTGAGTATCTGAAGCAGGATTTGAATTCAGATCTTCATTACTTCAAGACCATTACTCTATCCATTCTACCACTTATCAGTTAACAATAAGGAAGCTCCTATGTCACCCAGGTGGGTGGTGATAAAAGTATTCTGAGAGGGTAACAGTAAGAATAAGGGCATAATGAAATAAAATTTGCAACACACAGCACAGTGACTGCACTTGGCACCTGGCACTTGACCCAATACTTAATTAAATTCTGGCTTATTATTTGTTTATATGCAAGAATTGTTTCTGGATGGAACTGAGGGAACTAGGTAGCTGAATGGATTGAAATGTGAAGGGGAGAGAAGAGTTAAAGGTGACTCCCTTACAAACATAAAAGGCAGGGTGAAAAACAATATGATGGACAGTGAAATCTGAGCAAAAACTAGGTTTAGGGTGAAAACATTATAAGCTCAATTTTGAACATGATAAATTTAAAGTAGAGGATGTCCTGATAGATAGATGTTTTTTGGAGTGTGGAAATTCCATGTCCTGAATTCAGAAGCAAATTCAGGATAAGGAACACTGAGCTGGGAGATGTGTATGAAAGCAGTCATTAAAACCAACATTTTGAACTAGATTGCCCAGGGAAAATACCTAGAGAGAAAAGAGAAGAAAATTAAGGGTAGACAGGAGAAAGAGAATATTCACTCCCTCTTTCATCCAACAACCCTTTGAATATTTGAAAACAAGTTGCATGCCCTCCCTAAGTGTTCCTTCTCCATTTTAAGTTCTCTCCACCATTCTTTATATGATCTAGTTGGCAGACACTTTAACATCCTTTTCATGTTCCTTGGCTGGATTTACTGTAGTTTGTCTATGACCCTTTCAAAATGTTTTGCTTCAGATTTAGCCTAATTCTCCAAGTAGAGACTAGTGAGCATCAGTTATTATTGTCATTTTTATTATTTTGACTCAGTCTTCTCATAAACAATGAATATTTCAGCATTTATTTAGATATTCCTTTATTACTATGATGATTGCTTTGTAGTTGTATTCATATAATTCCTATATAAATCTTAGTATGCAGACTCCAAAGTATTTCAAACATTGTGCAGCTATTTTAAATGTAATTTTTCTTTCTATCTCTTCCTATTGGCAATATGCAGCAATATGGTGATTTATGTAGTTTTATTTCACACCCTAAATTTTGTTGAACTTATGGTGACAATTTTTGGAGGCTTTTTTTGGAGGGCAATTCGGGTTAAATGACTTGCCCAAGGTCACATGGCTAGTAAGTGTGTCAAGTGTCTGAGGCTGGATTTGAACTCAGGTCATTCTGACACCAGGGCCAGTGCTCTTATTCACTGTGCCACCTAGCCACCCCATGACAATTTTTTAGTTAATACTTTAAGATTCTTTAAAGTCAGATCTATCAGATATCAGCAGCGGCACCCACAATGGCATACCCAGGATGGTTGCTAGCAAAAGTTATTATATATGCTCTACTAGGAAAGATAGCTGTTTAAGGGGCCAACAATCTTTTTAAATTACATCCACTAGTTCACTGGAAAAGTCAGCACCTTGAACTTCAGAGAAAATACAAACAGAGAAATAAAGACCAACTGACAGGGCTCTGACTGCCTGAATCAACAATACACTTTACATACATCCCTGGATTGAGAGAGACTTTACAGCTGAGCAGTTGGGAAGCTCTGAACATACAAACTCTCAAAAATCCAACCAGGGAATCACAAGATCCTTTTTCATATGTGAATCCCTAAAGCAAAATACTGACTCAGAGTATATATACACTTCTCAGAGCTAGAAGACCTCACAACCCTTGTGACTCAATGCCTAATTAGAAATTAGCAAAAAGTGTGAAAACCTCCCTACAAACAATCCTCCCCTAAGCAAGCTTCCCTTAATGGGCTCCACCTTAGGCCCATTAATGGGTGGGGAAGATCTTAAATCCATTACATTATCATCTACAAAAACCAATGATTTTTTTCTTTTCCTCCACTTATCTCAATTTCTGTTTTTCATGTCATTGTCATAGCTAATAATTCTGCCAAAATATTAAATAGTAGTGGTGATGATGGGCATCTTTATTTTACCCTTGGTCTTATAGAAAAGAACACTAGGTTATTCTCATTACATATAATGATAATTTGGGGTTTTAGAAACACACTACTTATGTTCAACATACATATGTGTCCATTTATTCCTATGTTTTTGGTGTTTTTTTTCTTAACATATTTGAATGTTTTATTTTTAAAACTTTAAAAATCTTTTCATATAATCATATGCTTCTTGTTATTCTTATTAATATGATCAAGTATATTAATAATTTTTCTGATATTGAACCAATTCTACATACTTGGTATAAATTGAACTTGATCATACTGTAGAATATTTGTGATATGTTGTTATTTGTTATTATTTTATTTACATTTTTCAACAATATTTATTAAGGGTATTGCTCTATAGTTCTTTTTCTCTGACTTTCCCTGGCTTAGGTATCAAGAATATTTTTTTGTATCAGGGAAACAAATTGGTAGGATGTTTTTTCCTTTACTTTTCTATAATATGTGTAATGTTGGAATTAAATTTTTTAATATTTGATATAATTCGATGTTGAAACCATCTAGTACCAAGTTTTCTGTAGTTGTTTTTGGTATTTATAGTTTGTTCAATTTCAGACATCTAGCTTTATAACAGATAGAATGCTTTAGAGAGAGCTCTTTCTCTGTACCAGCTATAGCCTTTCTTTTTATAATAAGCAAATTTGATAAACATGTCTTCTATATCCTGTCAATATTGTCAATAGTTTGCTAAACAGAGCAGAAGTCAAGGTTCTTTGGCACATCATTACAGACTCCCCTCTAGTTTCATATCAATATTAAATAGTACTTTTTAGAAACAGGTTGATGGCATAGTGAACAGAATGTTGGATTTGAAGTCAATGAGATCTAAGGCTGACTTCTGCTTCAGTTACTTACAAATTATGGCATATCGGGCAAGTCCTGTTATTTCTCTCAATCTCAGTTCCCCTTCTGATAAAAAAGGGCTTAAAAATAACACCTGACTCCCAGGTTGTTATGAAGATCCAATGAGATAATATATGTATTTTGTAGGCCTTAGGAGGTTATGTAAATGCTAAATGTCATTACCATGGATAAAGTCACTCAATGAGCAATGGATATTGCTAATAGCTTTCTCCATTTTGCCATATGAATATTACCAAAAAACTCATCAACTGCCTTGCTGAAATCAAGATAAATTATGTATGCCATCTTCATTTCATCTAGGAATTTCATAGATCAAAGAAGAAATTATTTTAACTTGGTATAACTTTTCATTAGTGAATCTATGCCAGCTATTAGGGACTATCACATTTTCTTCTCAATGCTCTGACATAATATATTTAAATTCACATTATAAAATTTTGGAGATAAATATTTAGTAATCTGACCTAGAGTTTCCATAGTTTGGGTTTACCCATTCTTGAAAACTGGAAAATATGCCCATATCTAATCTTTTGTTATTTCCCTCATTCTTCATTCAGAAATGAGTGCTTATGGTTCTGTGATCTCATTGTTACAAACCACACAATTTTCTTTCCTAACTATCTGATTGCTACAGTTTTATAGAATGTCAAGTTGAAAGGAATTTTCTTGGCTTCTTGTCCATGTCTGTGAAAAGGAGCCTTTCCATAGCATAATTCCAAGTTGATAGGGAACCACTGATAGCTATAGGTATAGATCATAGGAATATTACTAATAAGTATAGATATAGATAACAGGAGTCTAGCATTACTTTCTACTTAAGAATTATCTTATATTATCCCCCTTTATCCATTCACTGCTCCAGTCAAACTTAAAACACACTCAATATTCAACTTTTGCTTGAAGATCTCTTAATACAGAGAATGCTTTGCTTCCTGAGGCTGCCCATTTTTACCTTTTAACAGCTCCATTTGTTGGAAGGATTTTCCTTACTAAGTTTGACTTTTTGCAGCTTCTATTCATTCCTCTTATTTGTACCATTCTATGTCAATTGGTAGTAAGACTGCAACAGTCCAAATTATTTGAGGGCCAGTGTATGAAATAAACATAAATTTTGCCTGACAGATATTTAATAGGGACCATTAAATGAATGGACAGGGGCATATCAGGGCATAATTACTTGTGCAATACAAATATTAAAGTCTATAAAATGACTAATGTAATCTTTAAGAATAATGCTGGGTGGGTAGGGGAAAAATGGGGGAAAATTGTAACTCAAAATCTGGCAGAAATGAATGATGTAAACCAGAAATTAATAAAGCATTTGTTAAAAAAAAAGAAAAGTGGTATATATGTAAGCCCTAATAAGAGTATTTGGGGGAGGGGGAGGTCTGAGGTCCTTTATGACCTTACAGACTACCTTCTTCCCACCTATTCTTTGTACATAAAAAATTCATCTTTGAAAAAAAAGAATAATGCTAGAATTATGTTATACACATTTCTGAAAGAAAGTAATGTTGGATACTTTTAATCTTAGTTAAAATGACCTTAAAGTAAGGTCATGTAGATTTCTCAGTTCTGAACATAGATGGGGGGAAAGTAAATGTAAAGGGGAAAATTATTTTCAAATTTTAAGAAAAAATTAAATATCTTGATTTGTTGTTTCTAAAATATTTTTTTCTACCACAAGTGCAACTTTCTTTCCATTGCTGTCCACAAAGAATTTGAGAAGACATAATGCTCTCTATTTATATTCTTGAAAAAAAAAAGAGACAAAGTATTGAGAGAAGAACCAAAATAATTCTGTTCTCTCATATGGCTGGAAGGAAAAATTGAGGGAAAACCTAGAAATGCCTAGTGTTCCTTAATTCAACTGCATAAAGGCAACAAGGTCAAAAAGAAGAAAACTCAGGAGACTTGTATCTTCGTGTCCCACCTACTACTTCAAGTGAGGTCACATCTGTCTTCCTCATGCTTATCCTTTCCAGGTACAGATCTCATTCATCTATATAATCTTAGGAAATAGAAGTAGTACCTTGTTTTCTACATTTCAAGCTCTTCCAGATATGAAAGTCAGTGGATGGAGGTGGTGAACATTTCTTGCAGAAGAAATCAATTTTGAATCAAAGGGATTTTTGGCTTGTCAAAAATAGGAAACCATCTCCTTAGTCTTTCAACTTGAAACCAGAGTGGACCACTCTTTCCCAAGCCTTTTTGCTCTATTCATAATTAAGGGAGAATGACAAGGTATTATACTTGTTTTCTTTTCAAATAGTTGGAATTGGATGTCAGCTAATAACTTATATCTGATACAATATTGCCAAAGGTGGCCAAGCAGTCAGGATACTAACAACATCTGGATCTTGAAACATTAGGATATAAATCATTTGGGCTCAAAACTCAAGGTTATTTAATGTGGTCAGGTGCTCTCTTTCTATCACCATATTTATCTTGACCTTCAATTCCTTCTTTGAGCAGTAAAATCTACCTCTTCTACTTTGAAGATCATTCTTCTTTATTGGAAAAGATGGAAGAAAAATTAGCAATAGAGTGTTTACACTAGTTTTCTGTTATATGTTCCCACTATACCATCCTCAACCTATGGTCCTCTCTCACTGTCTTGTTTCTCTTTTTTTAGCAAAGCTATCTATAATACCGTTTTTGTTGCTGTATTTTTTTACAAGCTTTCACTCTTTTCAAGCTTTATCTTTGTTAGTCCCTGTTTTGCTATGGCATCATGTTCTTTGAAAATCTCATCTATCCAGAAATCTCATTGGTTCATAATGTTGATGTTTTTAGATGCCTCTATATAATTAGAATTAGAATTATATAAATAGAATTGCTTCTTATTCTGATCAAAATTTCAAACATTAGAGTTTTCAATTCTACTTGAACCATATTACCTTTTAGAATTTCTTTCCCTGTCAATCTGTTCTTTGAGGGGTTAAAATTCTATGTTTTAAAGCCTAAAAATGTATGTGATTTTTGCAGTTTGTTCTTCATTTGTAACTATGAACTCTTAGAAATGCTCTCAGTCCACATTAACAAGTTTTCTCTTGTTGCTTAGAATTAATGTCATAGTGTCATGAACAAGAGCTGAGTAATTGTTATGCCAGTGCCTAATTCAATAATTATATATTGTTATAGTCACCTCAGAGAACTGTAGCAACTTTATTATTAAATACTGAAACAAGTAATTTTAAGAAAAATGCTCAAAGAACAAGAACTCAGTAATTTCAGGAAAATGATCTATAAAATCACCTTTTATCGTGTTCTGAATTGCTAGGAAATAAAAGACTAAAGATTGAAATAAGGGCTAAAATGCAGATGAGGAAAGACCTAAGGTTATCTTGAAGCCCAGAAAGCAAGGTATCACATTGAAAAAAGATTGACTCTGAAACCATAATGAATCCCCCTTAAAGGGTCTCCACCCTTGTCTTCTTCATCCCCCTAACATATCTGCATATCTGACATCACACACACACACACACACACACACACACACACACACACACACCACTAAAAAAAATCAAATTTTAAAAATTATAGAGACTTGAAAGAATAATGAAGTAAACTTAGTAAAGTAAGGGTCTGGGTGGGTGGGGAGAAAGGGGCAAAAATTCTATCCTGGCAATTACAGAGAAGGTATTCTGAAGAGACAGCAACATTTAAAGATTTCAGAACTCTAGTCAACACAATGGTCAACTGTGACTTGAGGGGACTCATCATGAAGCATATCTCCACTTGTTTATCAGAGAGATTGGCATACTGGTAGAGAATCTTAAAAAATATCTTTTCACACATGTCCAGTGTGTTGATCTGTTAACTGGATTGGTGACAATAATAGCCTAACTACACCCATGCTATTTTTTTCCTTAAAAGGTATTTAAATAGTTCTTGGATTTGATTGCCTCAGGGAACTAAGGCTCAGGCTACAGGTATAGCTTTATGACTTCCTGAGTACAAAACAGGTGGTACATTAGGGTCTAGGGGCTTTTCCCTGTGACTTTAGATCATAGAACAGTCACATTAATAATCCGAGAAATCTATGCTCAACTAAGTCAATATTTTATCCTAAAATAGCATCTTTGCTTTGATCTGGTTAGATGTATTATATGTCCCTCCCCCTCCCCCCCCTTTTCCCCCAGTTTTAGACCTAAACTACCAGAAAGCTGTCATGAGTCAGGTCTATCCCATTACAACTGGATTTATTTGTTACAAAGAAGACTTGAATTGGTGAATAAATGTATATAATGGGGAATGCATAGTGGGAAAAGTTATTAGGTGACAGAAAGAAAAGAGTGTCAATAAAGTAATCAAAAAGAAAAAAAAAGGAAGACTTATATGAATCAACTCAGATCAAATTAAGTAGAACCAAGAAGAATTTACACAACAGTCATAATAAGACAAAGAAATACAACACTGGAACATATCAGAATTCTGATAAATTTTGACTTTTATTGACTTCAGAGAACTGACTGTGAAGTATATTTCTTTGCTTTCAGCATCAGAAAAATAGTGGACTATAGTTATACTATGAGATATGTTGTTAGAAAGAACCAATGTGTTGGTTTCTTGGACTTAACTGTATTTGTTTCTTTCAAAAAAGTTCTACTGGTAGGAAGAAATCTCTAGGAAGGAAGAGCATTATTTGTTTTGCATCAGTTCACATGTCTTCTCATGCTTGTCTGTATTCATTTTCACTTATTCTTGCACAACTAATATCATAAATTCAAGTACTACAACATCTTTAGCCGTTCCCCAATCAATGGGCATTTGTTTCCAAGCCTTTACTACTAGAAAAAAGTGCTGCCATAAATATCTTGGTAAATGTGGCCTTTCTGGAAAAAAAAAATACATGGTATGCTGTTATAGAAGTTTAGAGATGAATGGGACTTTGGAAATCATTCTTATTTTGATAAAACAGACCCTAAAAGTTTAACTAAGTGACTCAGGGTCCCAAGTTTAGAAAGTGGAGAGCCAATGGAACTTTGGTTTTCTGGTGCCTATTTAATTCAAGGCTTTCCCACTGTGTCATATATCTTTTTAAAAAAAATTATGCCCAAACAGTTTGTACCCAAAAAGGATTTTTAAAAATCAGTGGGTTTTGAAAAAAAAAGACCAAATATATGCCAATTTACAAAGAATCATTAATCAGTTACCTTTTTAATTTTAATTACATTTTGGGTAAGACAGCATTAGAATAATACCAGATTGGGAAAGGTGGACTTTCTATACAAGTATTTTGCCATGACATTTTAAAAAAGTGTATTTAAAGCAATGTGCTGTTTTAGTTTGTAAGCCCTTTGGCTAAATAAAAGGAAAAAAAAGATGAAGAACAGGATTTTAGATTCATTAGACTATGTCTGGATATCAACAATTAATTTGACATCACTCTTACATTAATCCATGCATGACTTGAGGTGCATAGAGAGTGAGATCAAACAAATTCTAGTTTCTTTTGAAGGGCTTAAATCTCTTTTCATCTCTTTGAAGTCAGTGAAAACACCTTCTACAGATCTTTCTGTTCCTCTAACCTTGACCTATCTCTATTCTATTTTTTTTCTCTTTCATCTCTCTTCCTTTTCCTCAGACCTATGAGATAATCAGTAAGGTCTGCTCCTTGTTCTTCTTTGCTTTCTCCCCTTTCCTCAGATGTGGGGAAAAACATTGTCTTGAGGATTCTGGGTTCGGAAATAACTGTGCTGCCTATGTTCTATGCTACTGACAGATAACATCATGAATGTGATCTTAGGGTAAGGAAGTTAGGTAAATAAGTTTGACCCAATATATAATCCCACTGGGGTTGATGTAAGAAGCTAAGTCATTTAGGGGATGTTGAGCGTGAGGTGAGTAGGGAAGAAAACTTCCACTCCCACACCTCAATCTGTTGTTTCAGAATATTTCAAGTTGAGTTCACATGAAAGAAAATACAACCTTATGCCAAGAGCTTGCTCTAAATGGAACATAATACCTACTGGATGATTTTTGGTCCATTTTATTCATTGTGGGCTACGGGTTTGAGAGAAATAAAGAAATAACCTACCCAAGTTTTTAAACACATGCAATTTATTCTTTCCATTCTGTTATCCATGACATTGAATTTACCACTATGTTAGTAATCTTTGAGACTTCCTGATTAATAGCCCTTTTATTAAGGGGCGGCTAGGTGGCGCAGTGAGTAGAGCTCCGGCCCTGGAGTCAGAAGGACCTGAGTTCGGATCCGGCCTCAGACATTTAACCCACACAAACAAAAACCTAGCCGTGTGACCTTGGGCAAGTTACTTAACCCCAATTGCCCTAAAAGGGGCGGCTAGGTGGCGCAGTGAGTAGAGCTCCGGCCCTGGAGTCAGAAGGACCTGAGTTCGGATCCGGCCTCAGACATTTAACCCACACAAACAAAAACCTAGCCGTGTGACCTTGGGCAAGTTACTTAACCCCAATTGCCCTAAAAGGGGAGGCTAGGTGGCGCAGTGAGTAAGAGCGTTGGCCTTGGAGTTGGGATGACCTGAGATCAAATCTGGCCTCAGAAAATGAGCACCCACGCATAAATAATGACTAGCCGTGTAACCTTGAGCAAGTTACTTAACCCCAATTGCTTAAAAAAATAGCCCTTTTATTGGCTGAAAAATATCATACTCGACTAATTTATCAAGAATTATTGAATGTTCCCACACTGGGACAAAATCTTCTCACAGAGTCTAGCCTCAGCAGTCTGAACTTTCTTTGCCTACTTTCCTTCCCCCTTGCCCTCCCACAGTGGAAATGGGTGTTAGGAGGCAAGCACTGGTGGTGTACATCAGTCCTTCCTGTACCAAACCTTCCACAGGCAATCATTCTGAGTCAGTGCTAAGAATGGGCCCAATAGCGTAACAGATATTTATTTATCCAAGATTTGTCATTTAATAAGAATAGCTCATGTTTCTTTTTTTAAATTTCTTTTGGTCTTTACTAATTTGTTTGTTTATTTTTAGTTCACAGGATTCAATTCCACAACTCCTTGAGTTTCAAATTTTCTCCCCGTGGCGGTATAATCAAGTAGAGGATCTGCAAATACTTTCACACCAGACATTAGTCATGTTATAAAGAAGGATTGTATCAGATGGAATGAACAATGGGAAAGAGGAAACAAAAGCCAAACAAGAAAAAGACAGAGAGCAGGTAGTTTGCTTCAATCTGCATTCAAACTCTGTTCTTTCTAGTTCTTTCTCTGAATGTAGACACCTCTCTCCATCATGAGTCTTTTGGAGTTGACTTATAATCCTGCATTGCTGAGAAGAGTCCAGTCTATCACAGTTGGTTGTCACACATACGTTGTGTCTATAATTGTGTACAAATTTCTCCTGGTTCTACTCTTCTCACTCAGCATCAGTTGGTATAAGACTCTCCAGGTAAATATGAAGTCCATCTGCTCCTTGTTTCTTATAGCACAGTAGTATTCCATTATATTTATATACCACAACTTGTTTAGCCATTCGCCAATCAATGGGTATCCCCTTAACTTGCAATTCTTTGCCACCACAAAAAGAGCTGCTATAAATATTTTTGTACATATGGGTCTTCCTCCCACTTCTATGATCTCTTTGCAATATGACCCTAGAGGAGGTATAGCTGGGTCAAAGGGTATGAAATTATTTATAGCCCTTTGGGCATAGTTTCAGATTGCTCTCCAGAATGGTTGAATCAGTTCACACATCCACCAACAATGCATTAGTGTTCCAATTTTTCCACATCCTCTCCAGCATTTGTCATTTTCCTGTTTTGTCATCTTAGCCAATCTGACTGGTGAGATGTGGTGCCTCAGAGTTGTTTTGTTTTGCATTTCTCTAATCAATAGTCATTTAGAGCATTTTTTCATATGCTTATGGATATCTTTAATTTCTTCCTCTGAAAACTGCCTGTTCATATCCTTTGACCATTTACCAACTGGGGAATGACTTGTATTCTTATAGATTTGACTCAATTCTCTCTATATTTTAGAAATTAGGCCTTTATCCAGAGACATTGGTTGTAAAATTTCTTTCCCAATTTCCCACTTCCCTCTTAATCTTGGTTATATTGGCTTTTATTGTACAGAAGCTTTTCAATTTAATGTAATCAAAATTATCCATTTTGCATTTTATAATGCTTTCTAATTCTTATTTGGTCATAAAGTCTTCCCCTCTCCATAAATCTCACAGGTAAACTATTCTTTGCTTTCCTAGATTGCTTACAGTATCAGCCTTTATACCTAGATCATGCACCCATTTAGACTTGATTTTGATATATGGTGTTAGATAATGGTCTATACCCAGTTTCTGCCATACTATATTCTGATTATCCCAGCAGTTTTTGTCAAATAGAGAATTCTTATCCCCAAAACTGGAGGCTTTGTGTTTATCAAACAGTAGATTACTATACTCATTGACTGCTGAGTCTCAGTTCCCAGTCTATTCCATTGATCCACTGCTCTGTTCCTCAGCCAGGACCAAGTAGTTTTAATGACTAATGCTTTATAATACAGATTAAAATCTCTTATAGCTAGGCCACCTTCCCTAGCATTTCTTTTCATTGATTCCCTTGATATTCTAAATCTTTTGTTCTTCCAAATGAATTTTGTTAGTATTTTTTCTAGTTCTATAAAATAATTTTTGGCAGATTCATTGGTATGGCACTAAATATGTAATTTAATTTAGGTAAAATTGTCATTTTTATTATATTAGCTCAACCCAGCCATGAGCAATTGATGTTTTTCCAATTACTTAGATCTGACTTTATTTGTGTGAAAAGTGTTTTGTAGTTGTGATCATGCTCATGTTTCTTGAAGGAGGAGAAAATGGTTATCAATGATTTTGAATCTTTTATTTTTTTTATATTTTGGGTTCTCATTCTAGCCTCCTTAAAAAAAAAACAACCTTGTACTTACAAATGTTGTAAATGAGTATGTGATACTTTTCATCTTTTTTAATTTTGAAATTAAATATATTTTTTAAATTAAAATCTATTTCCTCCTCTCCTGCCCCACTGAGAGATGTGGGGGGAGAGGCCATAATTGACCATATTAAAAAACTGTCTCATTCTATACCCTGCATCCATCACTTCTCTGTCAGTAAGTGGGTAGCAGGCTTCTTAATCAGTCATCTGGAATTATGATTGATCATTATGTTGGTCAGAATTCTGAAGTCCTTCAATGTCTTTACAATGCTGTTTTACTGCAGAAATTCATTTCCTTATTCTTATCATTTCACTCTGTTTGAATTTACACAAGGCTTCCCAGATTTCTCTGAAATCATGTCTTTTATGACTTCTTATGTGATAATTATTCTATTGCATTCCTATATTATGATTTATTTAACCATTCCCCAAATTATGGGCATCTTTTTAGTTTCTTTTCATCTTCATTTTTAAAACAGATTTATGAACTCAACAACTCTTACAAAATGGCTTTTCTTCTGTCCTTTAAAATAACTGATTTTTCAAATTAAAAAAATATAATATTACCACATTTTCATTTTGATATGTCATTCACTTCTGTGTATGATATTGCTGTTCACTTCCCTCTTTCCCCCTCCTCCTTAATACTTCCCACAAAAAAAAAAAAAGATCAGATCACAGAATTTTAGATCTGGAGCAGACTTTGGAGGTCATCTAGCTGTCTCTGTTGATTTTAAAAGGACAAAACTATGTCTGAGTGAAGTTAAGTGGTTGATCTTGGGCCACATATGTGATAAATAAAGGACAGGATTTGAATTCAAGTCTTCTAATTCCAAATCCTATGTTCTTTCCTTTGTATCACACTACCTCTCTAGTGACTGACAGACAGCATTTGTAACTTTCCAATATTATAGCTTTCCATTTTTTTTTACAATCAAATATAGCCTCAAGTCCCCCACACCTTCCAGCCTGCTTCTCTAAGTTTTATCCCCACAGTTTGAGAATCCCTAGGAGGGAGTTAACTGCTTTCCCTCATCAGGACTATAGGGATAACCTAGAGGGGTTATAACCTCCACTATCACTTATAAGCCCCTGTCTGGCTTAACCCAGCTTATATCCATATCAATTAACTCCAAAATCCATTAGGCAGTTGATTTTCCATTAATTTTTACAAATGAGTATTTGCTGGGAAGGTAACCTAAATGCAGAGATTACAAAAAAATACCCTTTCCCCAAACTAGGATCATATTCACTTCTGCTCAAACTTAAAGCGGACCCAAACTTAAAGCAAAAATTCATATGACACCCCTGTGGAGAACACATGTGGCTAAGGTGTATGTCTTGGCCTTGGAAGGCTTTTCTCCATATCATCTCCATAAATTTTACTTCTGAGCATGGCATTGCTAACACATGAGCTGGGTTAATTGGTCCCTTATATAGAAATTTCTATCTTTGGTGACAGGGCCAGTCCATTTCTGGGGTGGCCCAGAGTGCCTGGGGGCTTTACTGGCTTCTCACTAGATTCAGTCATTGCTGCCTTCAGCTCCAGGAATCTGGTTGCTGGTAGGGATGATGACATTTAGATTAGTGTATTACTTCCATTTTTTTTTTCTGCATAGCCCATTCTGAGGGAAATCAATAATTATTTAGGCAAATATATGTGTAAATATTATTTATGTATAAGTAAGTTGCTTACATATATAAGAGCATGGGGATTTTGACCCTCACTAACATAAATATAATAACTAAAGGCCCAGCTAGCTGGATTACATCAATCAAGGGCATAATATAAACTAGATGTGAACAAGTATTTAATCAATTTCAGAGGAGTGACTCTCTTTGATCAATGGATCATATGATGCCACATGAGAAATGTCTTTTTATTGAATGAAAGAATTTTGGATCTGGGTAGGATTTTAGAGGTTATCTAATTCTATCTATTGATTTTATGAGATTAAAACTATGTCCCATTGAGGTTAAGTCATTGACCTCAGCCCACATACATGATAAATAAGATAGGACTTAAATTCAAGTCTTCTAATTCTAAATCCTATATTCTTTCCTTTCTGGTGGTCTTCTGACATAGAATTGTTGTTTGTGGAGAGAGGCAGAGGAGAAGGATGCAATTTATCTCTTCCCCACCCCCATGGATTGGGTAATGATCCCCTGAACCCCAAAAGGATGGGAGATCTGAAAGGCCCATTAAAGCAGCAGAGGTGCTCTTGAAACAGTAGCTGAGGACATTGTCTGAGAGGCATATTAAAGATAAATGAGGCACATAGAGGAAGGATGGCAGCAGGACTGTATAAGAACACTGGCCCCTAGAGCCCAGCAGAGAACTTCATCAAAGGGGTTTCACTAGGATTCCATGAAAGGATTAATCAGTGACCAAAAGTTGTAGATTTCCTCTTCAGCAGCACGTGCTGTTTGAGCCCACTCTCCCCAGGGTCCTTGTATGTGATGTTTCTGTAGCCATTACTCTTGCTATACTCCGTGAAGCAATAAAGCAGCTGAGGCTAGGAAAGTCAAACCACTACTACTACTTCCCCTCAGACCCACCAGATCACTGGTCCCATTTCCAGTGCTTCCTCCCCCTTTATCACCCCATCATCAGCAACCCTAATGGAGATGAGAAATGGACACTTTCTCTTCCAGTGTTGCAGGCCCTATGTCCTCAGCAGTCACTGCTGTGGATCATTTGAAAAAGAAAACTCTCATCAGCAAAATACTTGAATTGTCAAATAGTTCAATATCAGAACAGAGATGATTTACATAAGTGGAAATTACATTAAAGATTAATTATTACATGTACCGACTTCTTAGACATGAAACTTATGTGCATTTTTTCCTCACTATTAGAGTGTGAGGGGCAGCTAAGTGGCATATTGAATAGAGCACAAGCCCAGGAGTCAGGAGGACCTGAGTTCAAATTTGACCTTAGAGACTTGACACTTACTAGCTGTGTGACCTTCAGCAAGGGATTTAAACCCAATTGCCTTGCTTTCCACCCTCAGAAAAAAGAATGTGAGCTTCTTGAGAGCAAGAACTATGATGTTTTTCTACTTGTATGCAACTGAGCAGTCATAGGAAACAATCGAGAATTTTTTTCATTAATTCATTTTTATTCGTTAACTTAAGAAAGGTGTTCCCTCATACTGGCACCTCAGTGATAAGATGTTTGGTTTTTGTTTGTTTTGTTCACTGGTGTGTGTGAGATAGCATGTATGCATGTGAACATACATGTGTCTATGAATGTTATTTCTCTTGTTTTTCAAAAGAAACATCAAAATGCCCAATGAATGTTAAGTCAGTGATATGAAACCAAGGGTTATATAAAAGGATTTTTCTCCTCGACATCTTGGAGACAAAATGTAGAATGATCTTGAAAAAAGTAATTTCATGAGTTTCAACTAATTACTTCCTTTCCCCTTTTCTCAAAAATCAGGCCAATTGCATTATCATATTCAAAACCTATATAAAACCAGCTACTCTGCCTTTCTCATATGTTGATTCTCTTTCATCCTTAGCTTTGTAGAGTAGTATAGGGTATACCCAGATCATTGCAAGTTTGGAATTGCATAGTGTAGCAGAAGGATTATTGGAATTTGTGTCTAAGGTCCTGGATTGGAATCCCATTTCTGCTAATTCTCTGTGTATCCTCGTGCAAGTCATTCAACCTTGTTGGGCCTCAGTTTCATCTATAAAATGAAAGGATTATACTAGATCTTTCAGCTCTAAATTGCTGATTCTAGAAATTGATGCAGCTGCTATAGGCTTAAGATACTTCACAGTTTGATGTTGGATTTAGGAAGTAGGGGCTATCCCAAGTCAATATTCATGTCTATGCATTTATAGTCTTTCCCTGTTAAAACTGGCATTGCTGAGGACCAACTAATATGAATTAGTTTTTTTTCCTTCATTCTTTTAGAGGACCTAACCGGCAGCATTATGTTAGGGTCAAGGTACAGTGTATCCAACTATTACTGATAAGACCAATATAAACTTGGAAGGCTCTACCAGAGTTTGGACGCAAATAGTCCATATGAATATTTGTAGTGGAGCTGTGTACATTTGCACATTCCAAGTTTCTTTCGAGCTACTGTGAGTCTGCCTTGCATGGAGCACAGTGCCTCCTTTGATTGAGGCATGCCATGCTGGCAGTTCTGTGCCAGTATCTTTTATGTTTTACAATCGATTCCAAAGTTCTTTAGAGAGACTTAAGAGTATCCTTGTACCATTTCTTCTGATCTTGGTGTAAACACTTGTTTTGTGTGAGTTCTCTGTAAAATATTATTTTAGGCAAATATACATTTGTCATTTGAACAACATGGCCAGCCTACTGGAGTTGCACTCAACAATAGAGTTTGAATGCTTGACAGTTCAGCTCAAGAAAGAGCCTCAGTGTTTAGCACCTTATCTTCCTAGGAAATCTTCAAATTTTCTTAAGAAAATTTAAATCAAAGTGGTTTAGTATTCTGGCATGGCACTGGTAGAGTGTCCAGGTTTCTCAGGTTTACAACAATGAAGTCAGCATAACAACTCTTTAGACCTGTGGTAGGCACTCTAATACCTCCTTTCCCCAACACTTCCCACTGGAGTTTCCCAAACACTAAACTAGCTCTGGAAATCAATCTCATGATCTATGTGTATATCTCTGGAAAGTATACTGCTAAAGTCAGTGAACTTATCAACCACCTTCAAAATTTCTCCATTTGCTGTAGCCAATAGTTCCATATGTGGATGGTTTGACGCTAACTGGTGAACAGAGCTCTGTTCTGCTCCTGGCATTTCTCTTGGAGATTTTGGGCAGCAAATACCATATTGGCAATTCCTTAGCCCTTTCTGGAGCTACATGGGCTCTCGGATAAATGACCATTTTCTCCATAAAAGACCAGCCTATTAAGGAGGACCCTGGTAAGAATTGTGCCAGCAATGATTAGGAGTGAGACCCCCTATGATCGACACATGACAACCTATTTCCTTTACGTTTATAGAAATGGACAATGGAAGCATCCTTGATCCCTTGGGGGATAACCTACCCTTGCCAATATAATCTGTAAGATTTCAGTTAGCTTTTGCATGAGCAGTGAATATTCTGCCTTGTAAATCTCAGCTGGAATAGAATCAGCACCAGGCACTTTGCCATGGGAGAGGAGCCTAAGGGCATCCAAAACCTCTTCTTTAGTGTAAGTTTGGCTAAGAGGGATTGACTTAAATCTGAAGTATATGATCAATGGCTTCAGCCTCAGTGGATGACTGATGAGAAAATTATGGAAGTATTATTTGAATTCTTATTATTTTTTCACCTGTAGTTATGCGGATCCTTCATTCCCTTGAGAGCTGGTTCCACATGCTTCTTTCTGCATTTGGCTTTTTATATTTCGTAGATGCGCAGTAGTTTAATTCAAGCCTCCTTTCTCATCCTTTGTCGCTTCCCTTCTCCCTTCCCTCCTTTCATTACATGTGAATAGAACTTTAGAAAAACGGGAGTCATCAGATCTCTGGAAATAATTGAATGAAAACTGAACAGGATTTATATGCTATACATGACACCATAAAAAACAAAGCAACAAAAACCAGATGTTGAAGGTATAAAGATCTTAGTAAAATACAGAAAAGCATAAATAATAAACACATAATTTGCTGATTATAATGAAATAAAATTATATTCAATAAAGGATCCTTAAAAATTCAAAAGTTATTAAATAATAACCAACATATTTCTTTTTTTTTCCAAATGCTTTATTAACTTCTGGTTTACATCATTCATTTACGAGAGATTTTGAGTCACAACTTTTTCCTCGTTTTTACCCTACTCACCACCCCAGAATAGCAGTCCCACAGGATATCCCCTCATCCTATCTTCTCTCTCCCATATCTTCTCCCATACCTCCTTCGACTTTCCCATTAGGGCAAGGTGAATCTCTGTACCCCAATGCCTACACATCTTATCTTCCAGTTACATGCAAAATTGTATTAATAATAGTATTTATATATATTTGAAACATTTAATTTTAAAACTTCAAATCCCAGATCCATTCCCTTCGTCCCTTGTCACTCACTCCCACTGGGAAGATAAGCAATTCAGTATATGTTGTACATGTATAGCTGTACAAAACATTACCAAAGTAGATATATTGTAAAAGACTGACTACATTTCCTTCCCACCCATCCCACTCCCCACCTGGTCCGTTCCTTACTTTGATCCTGTCCCTATAAATGTGGATGCCTCCAAACTCCCCTCACCCCAGCATGCACTCCCCTCCATCCTGCCCCCACACCCCCCTCCCCCCTACTCTTCTGTAGGGTGAGATATCCCATTTAGTATGTATGTCATTCTCTCTCTGAGCCAAACTCAATGAGAATATGGTTTTGCCTTTTTTGCCTTCCTGTTCTTCCCCTCCCCTGCAACCACTTTCCCTTGCCTCTTCTACATGAGATAGTTTACCCCCGCCCACATCTCTCCCCATCTCCTCTTGCCACTTTCCTCTCTCACCTCTTAACTTCACCCCTTAAGTATCACCCCTTCCCACCAAATTCTACCTGTGCCCTCTATCCATGTATACCTGTAAACATATATACACACATTCATATATGTATTCATATGCCTGTATACCCTTCTTCAATTATTTTCATACTAAGAAAGGTTTCATCAGTCAGAGTTATTGTTTTTCTATCTAGGAATGTAAATAGTTCAACTTTGCTAAGTTCCTTTTGATTTCTTTTCCCTGTTTACCTTCTCAAGTATCTCTTGTTCTTGTGTCTGAATGACATATTTTTCTATTCAACTCTTGTTTTTTCCTCAAGAATGCTTGAAAGTCCTCTATTCCACTGAATGACAATATTGTCCCCTGAAACAAGATACTCAGGTTTGCTGGGTAGGTAATTCTTGGTTTAAGTCCCAGGTCCTTTGCCCTGTGGAATATCATATTCCATGCCCTTCAATCCCTCAATGTAGAAGCTGCCAGGTCCTGTGCTATTCTGATTGTGTTTCCACAATATTGAAATTGTTTCTTCCTGGCTGCTTGTAGTATTATCTCCTTGATATGGGAATTCTGGAACCTGGCTATAATATTCCTGGGAGTTTTCTTTTTGGGATCTTTTTCAGGAGGTGATTTCAGGATTCTTTCAATCTCTATTTTGCCTTCTGGGTCTAAAACATCAGGGCAATTTTCCTTGAGAATTTCTTGGAGGATCATGTCTAGGTTCTTTCTTTGATCATGGCTTTCAGGTAGTCCAATAATTTTTAAATTATCTCTCCTGTATCTATTTTCCAGGTCAGTGGTTTTCCCCATGAGATATTTCACATTGCCTTCTATTCTTTCATGTGTTTGGATCTGTTTAACAGCATCTTGATTTCTCATAAAGTCACTAGCTTCCTTTTGCTCCAGTCTAATTCTGAAGGAATGAATCTCCTCAGTGAGCTTTTGAGATTCCTTTTCCATCTGGCAAATTTGGCTTTTTAAGGCATTCTTCTCCTCATTGCCTTTTTGAGCCTCTTTTGCCACTTGAGTTAGTCTATTTTTTAAGATGTTATTTTCCTCAGTCAGGCTGTTGACTCATTTCATACTTTTCTTGCATCCTTCTCATTTCTCTTCCCAAATTTTCCTCCACTTCTCTTATTTGGTTTTTAAAATCCTTCTTAAGGTCCTCTATGGCCTGTTAACTGCTCATATTTTCATTTGGGCTTTTTGGTGCAGGAGTTTTGACCTCCCAGTCCTCCTCCTGTTCCATGCTTTGGTCCTCTTTGCCCCCAAAATAGGAGTCTAATGTGGCATTTTTCTATTTATTTTGTTTCTTTTGCCTAGGCATGTTGCCACTCAATTACTTAACTTTTGGCTTGTTGCCACCGTAGGACTCTGCCACCAGCCAGGGGAGCTTATGTCCTAAACACTGGGGTTTTCTCAGCTACTGGCAGTATTAGTTGGGTGCCCTCTCTGAAGCCCCTACATGCTCTGGCAAGCTGGTCACACACCCCAAGACCTCCATCCCAGACCACAATCCAGATCCAAGAAGGTTAAAGTAAGAGTGATTACTCCGCCCCCTCAGACTGATCGCCAGTCCACCTACAGTCCGCAGGCCAGCAACTGAAGCTGCAACATGGCGGCTGTGCCGGGGCTACTCAGTGGCTTCTCGCCCCCAGGGAAAGATCCTGACAAGCTCTCCCAACCAGTCCCAAAGTCCATACTACACTGACTTCTTAGTTTGTCATTGGCATCTATGTGTTGTTAATCCTGGAAATGCCATAGCTGCTGGTGTTCTGGGGTCCCTCCAGCTGGCTGCTGGTCTGGACACCCTGGGGCTAAAACCTCTGACTCAGGCGGGCCTGGGCTCAGCTCCCAAATTGCAGTGCTGGCCATTCCCTGTCGGGCTGCCAGGCTGTCCTCACGGGGAGCTTAGCTTCTCTGCATCGTTCTGTGGGTGCTGGAGCTCCAGAGGTTGTTCAGAGTCCCCCTTTTACATGATTTTGAAGTTGTGTGGGCTGGAGAGTAATGGAAGTGCTGTTTTAACTTCGCCATCTTGGCTCCACCCCCTAACCAACATATTTCTAAAGAACTGATGGGTCAAATCACCAAACAAAAAATTCATAAAAGAAAATTACAATAATGTGACAGCCTGATAAGCTTTTGTATTCACATAAAGGAGTTCTGTAAAGCTATTATTTTTCAAGAAAAGAGAAATAAATCAATTGAACATGCAATTAAAAGAAATTATAATTTATCAACTAAATAACAAAGTAGAATTTATGAAAATTAAAGAAAAGATTATTACAATTTAAACATATTTAATTGTTCAGTAAAGCTTAGAAGTTGGGCTAAAAAAAGCTGCAAAATAGCTTGCTAAATTTTCACACCAATAATGAAAAAGGCAATATAAAAAATGACAAATAACTAAAGGAAATTGTTGAAAATTATTTTGTCAAACTATATACTAGTGATGTTAGAGGAAATAAAATGAATTCTTATAAAAATATGTTATATAGATGATATATTAGCAAATTAAGAAATAGAATATTTAAGTAACCTAGTATCATAAAAAGAAAGTGAAAAAGTGATTAATAAATTCCCAAAGAAAAAGAGAAATTTCCAATACCAGGTAGACTAAAAAGTGAGTTTGTTTAAAAATCTAATGTTGTATTAATTCTAATACAACATAAATTGTTTTCAATGATCATAAAAGAAGGCACTTATCCAGTCTATTCCTATGTTAAAAATGGTTTTGATGCCTAAACCAGGAAATTAAGGGTTTATTGAACATAACTCATGTTAACAATAATATAAATACAATAGATTATGAAAAAGGATTTTGAAAAACAAAAGAACAATATATCAAAAACTCTCGAAATCAAAATAATAAATGTACATTTCCTTAATGTAGAAAATAATATTTATCTAAATACAAGAACAAACCTTATATGCAATGGAGACATGTTAAAAGTTTTCCATTAAAATTAGGAGGTAATGAGTAAGCTCAGGGGGCTGAGTCAAGATGATGGCACAGAAGCAGGAAAACTCCATGTGCTCTCCCCCTAACCACCTAAAATTCCTATAAAAATGACTATAAACAAACTTTAGGGCTATAGAATCCACAAAGTGACAGAGAGAAATTAATCTCCCATTGAAGGCAGCCTGGCAGGTCAGCAGGAAGGGTCATTCACAGTCTGCTGGGAGCAGAGCCCGGTCCCATGTGAGCCTATGGTTTTAGCCCCAGGGTTGCCACGACCAGCCGTGACTAGAGGGACTTTGGGAGAATGGATCACTAGCAGCTGTGGCAGTTTCCAGAATTATCAACCCATAAATGACAAAGACAAAGTGAGAGCTCAGTGTGGACTTTGTGGGAACAGGGGTACTGGGAGTGTGGTCCAGCCTCTGCCGCCAGAGGGAGAAGCAGCTGAGGCACAGTGGCTGCAGCTATGTGGCTGGTTCAGAGCTCCTGACTGCAGATTGTAGGGGAACCAAGCAACCATTCCAAGGGGTAATCTCTCTTGCTTTAACCTGCTTGGATCTGGATTGCTCTCTAGGGTGGAAGTCCTGAGGTGTGTGGCCAGGTACCAGAACCTGTGGAGGCTTCAGAGAGGGCACCAAATGAATAAGTCCAGCAGCTGTGAAAACCCCAGAGATTTGGGGAAAAGCTCTCCTCTCCTGAAGCAGAGTTCTACTGTGGCAAAAATCTCAAAAGTCAAGTAATTGAGTGACAACATGAGCAAGGAAAGGAAACAAAACAAGCAGAGCAATCTGACTTTATATTCCTTTTCTGGGGACAAAAAAGATCAAAGCATGGAATGGGAAGAAGACAATGCAGTCAGAACTCCTGCACCAAAAGCTTCCAAGAAAAAAAATATGAATTAGTTACAGGTCATAGAGGAGCTTAAGAAGTATTTTGCAAACCAAATAAAAGAAGTAGAGGAAAAATTGGGAAGAGAAATGAGAATGACACAAGAAAATAATGAAAAGAGAGGCAACAACATGATTGAAGAAAATAAAACCTTAAAAAAGAGACTAACTCAAATGGCAAAAGAGTCTCAAAAAGCCAATGAAGAGAAGAATGGCTTAAAAAGGAGAATTTCTCAGATGGAAAAAGAATCTCAAAAGCTCCCTGAAGAGAATAATTCCTTCAGAATTAGACTGGAGCAAATGGAAGCTAGTTGTTTTATGAGAAATCAAGATACTATTAAACAGATCAAAATAAATGAAAAAATAGAAGGCAATGTGTAATATTTCATTGGAAAAACCACTGACCTGGAAAATAGATCCAGGAGAGATAATTTAAAAATTATTGGACTGCCTGAATGTCATGATCAAAAAAGATCCTAGAAATCATCCTTCAAGAAATTCTCAAGGAAAATTGCCCTGATATTTTAGAACCAGAGGGCAAAATAGAGGTTGAAAGAACCCACCAAAAACCTCCTGAAAAAAGATCCCCAAAATAAAACTCCTAGGAATATTATAGCCAAGTTCTGGAGTTCTCAGATCAAGGAGAAAATATTACAAGCATCCAGGAAGAAATAATTTTAATATTGCGGAAACACAATCAGGATAACATGGGATCTGGCAGTTTCTACACTGAGGGATCAAAGGGCATATAATATGTTATTCTGGAGATCAAAGGATCTGGGATTAAAACCAAGAATCACCTACCCAGCAAAACTTAGTATCATGTTTCAGGGGAAAATATCGTCATTCAGTGGAATAGAGGACTTTCAAGCATTCTTGATGAAAACACCAGAGTTGAGTAGAAAATTTGACATTCAAATACAAGAAGCAAGAGAAGCATGAGAAGGTAAACAAGGAAAAGAAATCATAATGAACTTATCAAAGTTGAACTATTTACATTCCTACATGGAAAAACAATAATTGTAACTTATGAAACTTTTTTCAGAATGAGAATAGTTGAAGGGAATATAAATGTGTGTGTGTGTGTGTGTGTGTATACACACACACATATATATGTGTATGTATGTATACATACATATGTGAGTCTGTGTATATATGTGTACAGGTATATATAGACAGATGGCACAGGACCAATTGAATAGGAAGGGATGATTCTTAAAAGGTGAAATTGAGAGGTGAGAGAGGAATATAATGAGAGGAGATAGGGAGAGACAGAAGGGGGTAAATTATCTCATATAGAAGAGGCAATGGAAAATTGTTAAAATGGAGGAGAAGAACAGGAAAGCATAAGGGAATGGGTCAACCTTACTCTCATTGAATTTGGCTTAGGGAGGGAATGATATACACACTAAATAGAGTATCTCACCCTATAGGATAGTAGGGGGAAAGGGGATGAGAGGGGGGATGATGAAGGGGAGGGTTGTGGGGGAGGCAAGTTAGAAGCACACACTTTTAAA
The DNA here is from genome assembly GCA_011680675.1 of Gymnobelideus leadbeateri. Lineage (NCBI taxonomy): Eukaryota > Metazoa > Chordata > Mammalia > Diprotodontia > Petauridae > Gymnobelideus > Gymnobelideus leadbeateri. Next base: position 1,261 of record WOXC01004523.1, on the reverse strand, counting down.
AAGGGACAGAGTCAAAGGAAAAAATAGAACAACTGTGGTGTGGGATAGGGTGGAGGGAAATATAGTCAGTCTTTCACAATATATCCACTATAGAAATGTTTTTGCAGCTACATATGTACAACCTATATGTAATTGCTTATCTTCCCAATAAGGGTGGGTGATGATGGAGAAAGGGAAAGAATCTGTAATTCAACATTTTATAATCAAATGTTTAAAAAATGTTATTTTTTTCTTTTACCTGCAACTGGGAAATAAGATATACAGGCACTGGGGTATATATATATATATATATATATATATATATATATATATATATATATATATATATATATATATATATATATATATATTTTTATATATATCCATCTTGCCTTACTGGAAAGTCAGAGGATTGTGGATGATATAGGAGAGAGCAGTTTGGACTAAGGGGTACACAGTGGGATTACTGTTCTGGGTTTGGTGGGTAGAAGAAAGATGGGTGAAAATTTATAACTCAAAATCATGGAAATGAATGATATAAACTAAAAATAAACATAAAATTTAATTTAAAAATTCAGGAGGTGATGCAAGGATGCCCATAATCTCTGCTACTATTATACATAGTCTTAGAAATACTATAGTAATCGGGCAAGAATAAAAACATTGACAAAGAAAAAAAGATTTTTTTTTTTTTGCAAATGCTATTATGGTGTACTTCAAGAACCCTAGAGTGTCAACTAAAAATGTAATTGATTTTTAATAATAAAAATCAACCTTTAGAAAATTGTAGGATATTAGATAGATCCACATAAAATTTCAGTATTCATATATAATCAATAAAACCCAACATGACAAGGCAGATAGAGAAATTCCATTTAAAATAATTATAGAAAATATAAAATATTTTAGAGTACATCTATCAAGATTCACCCTAGGTAATATATGCCTCTAACTATAAAACACTTTGTAGAAATAAAAGGAGACCTAAATAATTGAAAAGACATGAATTTTTCATGGGTTAGATAAATTCAAAATGATAAAATATTATTTCTTTGAAATATTTTACTTATTCTTTTTTATAGCAAATTCCTCAAATTACATTTTATATAATTAGAAAAAATGAGAAAATCAATAAGGAAAAAACAAAGGTCAAGGTTAATTTAAAAAAAATGTAGGAGAGTAGGGGATTTAGATCTCAAAATGTATTTAAAGCAGTAATACTAAAGTAAGTTGCTATTGGGAGGTAGGAAAGGGGAGAGAGAAAGAGAGAGAGAGAGAGAGA
>WOXC01004522.1:0-47500 GCA_011680675.1 Gymnobelideus leadbeateri | reverse complement strand
CTTTATGGTTTCTTAGCACTTTGCAGTTTGTAAATTGCTGTTCTCACAATATCCCTGGGAGACAGGCAAGCACTCACCACTCAGGGTTATTGTGAGGATCAAAGGAGATTATATTTGTAAGTTGTTGCAAAGCTTAAAGTGCTTTATAAATGCCAGCTGTTATTCTCATTTTAGAGAGAAGAAAATGAAGGCCCAGATAGGGGAAATGACTTGACCAGAGCCATGTGGCTAGTAGGTGTCTGGGTTCTGGAGTAGTTTAAACCATTACCACAAATCCACACAGATAGCCAGGAGCACTCCACACTTAGTCCAAGTATGACAGAAGGGGGGACATAATAGCATCTGCAACACAGCAGGCTTTTGTCACCCCCCACTCACTTCTCTGCCCCTCTGCTCTCTGCTTACCACCGTGGATTTGCTGTGCCACCTGGCGGATCAGTGATGCACCACCTTCATCCATTCCCTTTGTCCAGTTTCCCTACCTTTCCTGCATAACTAGATACTTTGGTGGAAATGCTGACAAAAGCCAGCCCATACCTAGCCAAGTCATTTCTGGAAGGTCTGGGGGATGCTTCAAAAAATTAGAGATGATTAAAGTTGGAGAGGTCCTTACAGATGTTCTCACCCAACCTCATTTTATGGAGGCTCATAGAGGTTGAGGAATAGGCCTCAGGTCATGTGGTTAGTAGTTGCTAGTCAGAACTTAAATTTGAGCCTTCTGACTACCAGGTTAGGGCTTACCACAAGAAAGATGGAATTTATACTTTCCATCTTTGGGGAGCACCAGGCAGAATCCAACTTGTGAGCATACAGAGACATGAAAGTCCTGCTTCTGGTACTTGTTGGGGTCTTTTGGTGGGGATTTTAGGGTTATGTTATACCAGGGAAGGAGACACATACCACTGTCATTCCTTCCTTCCTTCCTTCCTTCCTTCCTTCCCTCCCTCCCTCCCTCCCTCCTCCCTCCCTCCCTTCCTTCCTTCCTCCCTCCCTTCCTTCCTCCCTCCCTCCCTCCCTCCCTTCCTTCCTTCCTCTCCCTCCTCCCTCCTTCCTCCCTCCCTCCCTCCCTTCCTTCCTTCCTTCCTTCCTTCCTTCCTTCCTTCCTTCCCTCCCTCCTTCCCTCCTCCCTCCCTTCCTTCCTTCCTCCCTCCCTCCCTCCCTTCCTTCCTTCCTTCCTTCCTTCCTTCCTTCCTTCATTCATTCAAAACCATTCATCATGCAACTTTTGTCTAGGGAAATTTGTTAAATTCTGAGCGACATAGAAAAGTAAGTGACAGGCTCTCTGCACCTAAGAAGCTCCCATCCTAGAAAGGGATGATGCATTATTACAAGCAGGATCTTGTATCAGGATCGGGAAGGTAGCAACTGGTGCTAAAATCCCTAAGAAGCAATGCTATTTTTTTACCCATTAGGGCTCGCTCAAGGCAGCCACTAAAAAACTGGGAGAGCTGGAATCTCTGAGTCAGTGTGGCCTAAATTGGGCTTTATTCTGTGGTTGTAAAGCTAATTATATCAAAAGGAGAGCACCTGACCTCTGTTGCAGAGCCGAGTGGCTTTGGGGATACCGGATACTGCTTGGTGGCTTCCTTTGTGTTTCATGTTTGTGCCAACCAGAGTTATGTTTCACAGGGTCATTGTGAGAAATGTACCTTACAAACCATAAAGTAATAAATATATATATCATTGTTGCTCTTTTCCCCCTCCTCCTCTTCCAAAAGTCTCATGCATTGGGCTGGACTTTGAGATACCTGAAATCCAGGATACAACAGAGGGACCAGTGAGGGCAACTTTTTGTCCCAAGGTCTGTGAAGATTTCATCTTTCACCATGCTTTTTGGTTCTCTATCCCCTTCCCTATTCTCCTGTGCATATCTAGCTTGGAGTTTGTGATTGTGGGACCCTGACAAGATGAGACATGGGCACCAATAACTAGAATGAAAGGCAAAATGAGATGACTTAAGAAGGGACTGAAGAAGGAATGATCAGAGGTGAGGAAAGGCTTCCTGGACATAAATTTAACATGAAACAATAAAGGATGATATAATACCATATTTGACCCAAGTCTAAACTGTGTAGTGCCTCAGGGATACAGAGGAAAGATAAATCATTGTGGGTGGAATGGTAGAAACTACATCTTATAAGGTCCTTGCCACATAGGCAAGGTTAGTTTTTCCCTAAAGGGTAATAAAACCATCTTTCAGACAGTATTGCTCCGGAGGACTGAGATTTGATCTGTTGACACAGCTTCAAGGTTGCCTAAGTAGAAGAGCCCAGTGCATGAGGAGTCAGAGGCTCCATAGGCTTGAGACCCATTTCTGACCCAGTGTGCTTCTGTGGCACATGGAGGCAGAGGAGCAGAGCCCAGCTGAATCAGTGCTGCAGCCTTTTTGAATGTCCCTTCCATGCTATGGCTAAGTAAACTTCCTCTCATTAGCTATTTAAAGGTCTACAAGTGTTTCATTTCATTCCAGTTCTGAATCTGAAACAGTGGGTAGTACTAAGGGAAGAGTGGCCTACATCATTTAATAAGAGTTGGCAGGATCAGATAAGAGTGACATTATAACTAATTTCATGGTTAAAGGAGAGGAACGGCAACATGCAATGAGAGGAGTCCTACATGGTCAGATGCCTTGATAAGTAAGTCTTATACCTGCTGGCCACCTGATGACGCTTCTGGCTGCGTACTTTGAATCCTCTCAATGGGACAGGGAGGGGGCCTTCACTGACCTGGGAAGATTAGAGAATAAGTTATCAGGCCTGACCCAGAGTAACTGGGGCAGAATCTTCTCTGGTTAAGTTTTGGCTTATCTTTTTTTAAGAAAATATTAATAAATTGGAATTTACCTACAGAAAAGTGACCAGGATCAGGAAAGGATTATAAAGATAAGGATTAGTCGACTGAACTGGGGATTTATAGCAAGGGGAAGAAGAGAGTTGGGACTGGAGAGATGATCACAGATGGCTCTCATGGGGCAGAAGCATTTGTTGGTTTTTTCCCCCTTTTGCTTTAGAGAGCAAACCAAAGAGTAACAGGTGCAAATTTCTGAAAGGCTTGTCTTGGTTTGCTGTAACAAACATGTTTTTTAACAAGAAGAGCTGTCCTTAGATGAAATGGAGCCACCTTGGAGAGCACCGAGTTCCCCATCCCTGGGGATCACTAATGATGATGATGGAGAAAATAATGCCTAAGCAAAGGCTGGATAACAGTGTGTTATTATTAATTACTGGGCTCTCTTGCTCTCTGTCCTGCCATTGCAATCAGTTCCATAGCCATGATATATCGGTCATCTCAGAAAAGCATGGTGTAATGGGAATGGGAATTTGAAGATTTTCCCTGCCCTTTAATAGGCCAAATGCAATCACATGGAGCCTGTGGTGGGAGGAGTTTGCTGAACCGGTGGAGCAGAGTCCACAGGAAACAGCTAGATGGTGGGAGAGGGAGTATGGCAGGCAAGCAGACAGCTAGGCTTGTATTGGTTTGTGGGAAGGCTAAAGGATGGTGTGGCTTCCTTCTGTGTAATGATGTATTAACTTCTCTGTTGCTATGCTGGATTTGAGTTCCTGGTGTTGGGATTTGGCTTTCTGGTGTCTAAATAAATGTTTTGCTTCTGCCTTCTATATGGAGAGTCTGTTATATTTTGCAATTCAGAACTGTGTCAGCATATTCATAGTTGCCATCAGTGCTGTGAATATTGCATTGGTGCTACACATGGCCAGAAATCTGAACTCCTCTTTTATGTTTTGCTTATAGGCGATGTTGAAGGGAACGGGACTGATGCCTTGTTAGGAAGTAGTTGCTGAGTTTCAGTCCCCTCTAAGGCTTGACCTGTTGGCATAGTTTCTTGCTTGCCTGAGTACAAAAGCCTAGTGCATGAGGCATCTAAGGCTCTTCAGATATTGCACACCTTTCTGATCTTGTGTGACACCAGGGCAAATGGAAAGGCAGTCAGGAGCTGCACTCAGCCAAATCAATGCTGTATCTTTGCTGAATACCTTTTCCATGTTATTGTTAAGTAAAATGAAATTCCATTGAAAATAACTATAGACACTGTAAAGCACTTGGGAGTCTGCCAGTCAACACACACACACACACACACACACACACACACACACACACACACAGGAATTACATGAAAACAATTACAAAAAAATTCTTTTCACAAATAATGACATATCCGAGGAAATATTGTCTGTGAGTAGATTGACCAATATAATAACAATGATAATACTATCTAAATTCATTTACTTATTCAATGCCATACTAATCAAACTACCAAAGAACTGCTTTACTGAGTTAGAAAAATAATAAAAACAATTCATCTGGAGGAACAAAAGGTCAAGAATTTCAGTGGAATCAATGAAAAAAATGGAAAGGAAAGGGGCTTACTGGAACCAGATCTCAAACTATAGTACAAATCTGTAATTGTCAAAACAATTTGGTTCTGGAAAAGAAATAGAGTGGTTGATCAATGAACAGATTAGGTACATAACAAATAGAAGCAAATGAACACGGTAACATAATGTTTGACAAATCCAAAGACCACAGCTATTGGAACAATAACTCTTTCTTTGACTAAAACTGCTGGGAAAACTGGAAAGCAGTCTTGTAGAAACTGGGCATAGACCACTGTATAACACATATATACAAAGATAACCTCCAAATGGATACATGATTTAGACATAATAGGTTATATTATTGGCAAATTAATTGAGCATGGAAGAAATTTCCTGTGGGATCTATGGATAGAGGAAGAGTTCCTGATTAAACATGAGACAGAAAGGTTGATGAGAGGCAAAATTAATAATCTTGACCACATAAAGTATAAAAGTTTTTGCACAAACAAAACCAAAGCATGTAAAATTAGAAGACAAGCAATGTATTATAAAAAAAAGGTTTTATAGCAAATTTCTTTGATAAGAGTTTTATTTATTAAATATAGGGAACTTAGACAAATTATAAGGATAAGAGTAATTCCTCAACTGATAAACAGTAAAGGGATATGAAAAGGTAATTTTCAGGGGACGAAATCAAAGCTATCAATAATCATATAAAAAAATTATCTAGGGGTGGCTAGGTGGCGCAGTGAGTAGAGCATTGGCCCTGGAGTCAGAAGGACCTGAGTTCGGATCCGGCCTCAGACACAACGCACACACAAACAAAAACCTAGCTGTGTGACCTTGGGAAAGTTACTTAACCCCAATTGCCCTCCAAAAAACAAAAAAAAAAAAAGAGAGAAAAAAATTATCTAAATTATTAATAGAGAAATGCAAATTAAAACAACTGTGACGTATTACCTCATACCCATTGGATTGAAGATGACAGAGCAAGAAAATGACAAATGTTGGAGGAAATGTGGGAAAATAATTCTACTAATGCACTGTAGATTGAACTTTGAACTAATCCAACCATTTTGGAAAACAGTTTGGAACTATGCCCCAAATGCTATTAAACTGTGTATACTCTTTAACCCAGAAAAACTGCCATTAAATCTTTACATCAAAGAGATGAGAGAAAGAGGAAGAGGGACCATATGTAGAAAAATATTTATATCTTTTTGTGGTAGCAAAGAATTGGAAGCTGAAGGGACACCTATCATTGGGGAATGGCTGTACAATTTACAGTATATAAATGTGATGGGATACTATTGTGCTGTAAGAAATAATGGAGAGGGTTTCAGAAAGAACTGGGAAGTCTTATATGAACTGATTCAAAGCAAGGGGAACAATTTACACAGTAACAGTCAAAGACAATCAACTGTGAAGTAATCAGTAACTCCGATGTATCACAATTCCAAATGACCCATGATAAAAAATGCTATCCACCCCCAGACAGAGAATGAATAGACTCAGAGTGCAGATTGAAGTATCCCTCTCTCTCTCTCTCTCTCTCTCTCTCTCTCTCTCTCTCTCTCTCTCTCTCTCTCACCTCCACCCCAAACATGACTAATGTGGAAATTTGACTTGCATGACTTTATATTTGCAATGGGTTTTGTATTTCTTGCCTTTTCAATGGGTGAGGAAGGAAGTGGGGTGGGGAGAGAATCTGGAATTGAAAATAAAATAAAATAGAATTAAAAAAATAAATCTTAGATGGTTTATGAGTGTTTCTTTCTTACTGTTGTCTCACAACTTAATTTGGGATTGGGGTCCCATAATATGTTTCACATACATTATCCCATAAGATCATTTATAATAAATCTATGAAGTTCACAACCTCATTACCCTATTTTTGTAGATGACAATACTGAGGCTCAGAGAATTTCAATGACTCATGCAAGGTCACATGGGTAGTAAATAAATGGAAGAGTTGTGAATTAAACCCAGATTGCCCAACTTCAAGTTCAGTTAGAATAAATCAGGCCTGCACAACATATGGCCCATGGGCCATTTGCAGCCAGTCAAAGGATTTTGGGCAGTCCATGAAAAATGTAGAGGGTGTAAAAGAAAGTAAAGATGTAATGAGAGCTTTGTCTGTGCCCCCCAACCTGTCTTCCACTAGGCACTATTGTGCCCGTGCATGGGTTGCCACTGCGCATTCTCTCCTGTTTGTCTCGTGACCCTCAGCAACCAACCACCGACAGTCTGTGTCTAGTCTAAGAGGAGCCAGTTGTATCTTCTCGTATTTTCAGTCTTTACTGGCATCGAATAGGGGCAAAGTGAGTGCAGCCACTGCCCAGGCAGCTGACGCTTGCTAAGGGATGAGCGGCAGCAATGACAGGGCTTCTTCCCCTCCCGCACTGGGAGGCCACCCTCCAAGTGAGCGTCTGGCCCTCTCTCCAAAGTCAGACCTTCATTTCAGTATTTCGTTGTATGTGAGCAGCTGCTGTGGAGATTTTTTGGTTCTAACATTAAAGTTTTTGGGGTGACTTTGTAAAATTAGTGATAAAAAGAAAGGGAAGATTGAATCAGAACATAGAGCGTTTAATCCGGAGTAGATAAAATAGATACCTGTTTTTTTACATGAGAGACAAATATATCGTGCTTTGCTTGCCGAAAAGTAATAGCCCTTCTGAAGGAACCCAATCTTTGTTGCCATTTTGAATCAAAACATCCTGACTTAAGCAAATTGGACACCAATGAAAAACAAATCAAAGCATCTAGATCGTTGACAAGTCTCAGTGCGGAACAACGGTTTTCCAAGAAAATAAACTCAGGAAATGAGGTGGCTACTCAGGTTAGTTTTCGGATTTCTAAGGAAATTGATTTCAAACATGATTCCTGAGTATGATAAGCCGATTGCTCACAAGAAGTGTATTAACAAGTCCTGTTAACTAAATGTAAACAGTAACTCCGATGGGCTGGCTACATTGTTTGAATGCAAAACATACACTTGCCAAAAAGACTATTTTATGGAGAACTCACACAGGGCAAGTGCTCACATGGTGGTCAGAAGAAGTGATACAAGGACACTGTCAAGGTCTCTCTTAAGAGCTTTGGAACTGATTGTGTGATGTGGGAGACCTTGGCACAGGACCACGCAGCATGGCATGCCCACATCAGAGAAGGTGCAGAACTGAAACAACTCAAAGGAAATGCAGGATGAGCAAATTTAGAGAATCCACCCCAAATGTTCACACGGACTATTTGTGTCTGACCTGTGGTAAAACATTCCAAGCTCATACTGGTCTGATCAGCCCACAGGGGGACACATTGAAACTTGACTCAAACATTGTGATGTCATTGTGGTCCTCTTCAAGAAGGAAGAACAACAACCAACCAAGCAACTGACAAATGTATTAGGTCCCATTAACTAAAGGCAAACAGTAAGAGAACCTGAAAAATGTATTAAAACTCGTACCACTTAGCAAAATAATTTTTAAACATTAATGTGATTTCATGATAAAAATCTTAAATAATAAATGTAACTAATTGATATTAATTGAAATTTCTCTTTTTAAAAATATGATTTATTTGCAAAATAGTTTATCATTAAGTACACCTTTACTTGGAAAGTGAGCTGCTGAAAACCTGAGGCCTGAAGAAAGTTAGCCCATTTTAATTTTGGCCCCTACCTACTGTCAGTTTGTTCACATCTGCAGTAGATGATAAACACTTTGTCTGTGGCAACCCATGAAACAAAGAGAAATGCAAAATGGCAGTTCAGTGAGATTCCCTTTTTATTTCTTCAATAAGTGATGGAAAAAAGGGCAGATGATTCTATTAATCATCAAGTTTTTAGACTTTCTATAAAGATTTTTTAAAGGTCAGATGATTCTATTTTCTTCTTTGAGGCAACTGGGATTAAGTGACTTGCATAGGGTCACATAGCTAGTAAGTGCCAGAGGTTGGATTTGAACTCAGGTCCTCCTGACTGGGGGGGTGTGTGGCGGGTGTCGGGGATATAATGTTCTATTACACTACCTAGCTGTGGTGGCAGGTGCTTCTATTAATCATAGAGTTCTTAGACTTTCTGCAAACATTTTCTTTAAAAGTGTCCTTAACATTTATCATCTTACCTTCTCCCCATCCACCTTGGTATTAGAGAAAAACCTTTAAGCAAAACCAACAAAGTGAATGCATCTGACTGTGTATAGAACATTCCATATTTGTAAGAATCCCTCTCCACCCCTTCCCCCTCCAAGATCATATAAACATTAATTATTTTTCTCCACGTGTGAGATCTTCATCCAACAACCAGTGAATTGACATAATGCTGGAAGAACTGAAGCATAATCAATATCTTCATTCATTCAACAAAGGAAACCAGAAGATCCAAGGAAGGTGTAACTAAACAGGAGAATCACTAACAAAGATCATAGTTAAAGTGGCAAAAGGGATCTTGGAGTTCATTTAATAATCTAGAGCCCCCTCCTCCATTTTACTGATGAAGAAATGGGTGAGATGATTTGCCCACAGTCATAAACATAACAAGTGGCAGAGCCAGGATTTTTTTTTTTTTGGAGGGGGGAAGGCAAGGCAATTGGGGTTAAGTGATTTGCCCAATGTCACATAGCTAGTGCCAACTATCTGAGGCTGGATTTGACCTCAGGTCCTCCTGAGTCCAGGGCCAGTGATCCATTCACTGCACCACCTAGCTGTCCCAATAATAATATTCTTAATCCTAGGTGGAGAGATGCCATAATTCAGGCCACAGCTTAAGTAGTCAATCAGAGAATACATCAATTTAGCTTAGACACTCCCTGATTCACCTCCTTTAGACTATCATAGACATATTGATTTTTCAAGACATCTGGAAAGAATGGAAGATGTCAAATGGTGAAGAAAAATAATGGATATTACCAAAAAAAAGGTAATTAGAGAGAGTAGCGGTTACTGCCCTATGTGGCTACTTTTTCATCTCTACAAAATTTTTGGTAGGAAAATCAGATCTATGTTGACCAAGGATATGAATGAAAATACAATAAATGACTCCGTGAGCAAGGGGACCCATTCATAGCACGACTGGAGTTAAAACTGGAAGGTAGTTAGGGTTAGGGTTTCTCTCCAGGTAGATCTTAGAGTCTGAGTTGGTAGAGAAGGGCCATTTTCACAAAGTGTCAGAAGAACACTGAATGGTTCCAGCTGACCGATGAGCCATGACCCTAATGTCTCCTTCAACATGGTCTGAAAATCCCGCCATTACCTCAAAGGACAATAGCTGCAAGTATGGAGGAATGGGCAGGATATTGGAAAGGAGTTAGAGTTCTCACTGATTCTCTATGTGAGCTTGGGCAAGTCATTTCCTCTTATTAGGTCTCAGTTTCTCCATTTATAAAATGAGAAGGGCAGACTAAAGTATCTCTGAGGCTCCTTCTATCTCTAGCATTCCATGATAATACAAATGACAATAGAATCAGGAACATTCTCTCTGGAAGGTCATTATTAAAGTTCACAAGTTTCCTGGGTAGGCAAGGATGCTCTCTTTCATCCCTAAAGATGAGTTTATCAAGTTTATCGTTGTTGACCTGGAAGGAATAGGATAACTGGTTCATGAGGAATACTCACTTGTGTAAGAGGAACATGATAATGCTTTGACAAAGAGGACAAGTCCTAGACATTTGTCATGGAAGAGAAGGGTAGGCACACGTGGGTAGTTCAGTATACACTCAGCCATTCCCTTACTTCAGAAGAAACTCACCATGGTCACTGGGATGCTATTATACCCCAACTGGAGGTAGTTCTGTCATTTGTAATAGAGGGAGAGATCTTTAATTGGGCCTGGTCACCTAACCTTGCCTAAGCCTTAGACACAGGCATGCTGACTGGGAACTGGTACCCGGTGTACTGTGCATTTTGTGCTTAAGGCCATGGCTGCAAAGTTCCTTTCTGATGAGTAGACCCACACCCAAGGTCTGAATCTCCCCTCCTCCTATGGGTCATAAAGGACCTCAAACCTTATTTGGGCATTTGAATGGTGGTGACTGGATGATGTTGGTGGCTGCTTTTGACCTGAAGGAAGAAGCCAACTTGGGCCTGGTCTAGAGATGTGATTCTTTAGCTAAGAAGCAAAGCCCCCTGGGAATAATATCCAAACCCGACTGCTGGCTGGGTTCATGCCATTCTTTTGCTTCCTCTGTTCTCCACTTGCAAAACTGAGCTATGTCCATTCAGTCGTGGACATTTCTTGACCCCATGGACCATGGGATGACTGTCCATGGGGTTTTCTGGGTAAAGATATTGCAGTGGTTTGCCAATTCTTTCTATGGTAGATCACCTTTGGTCAGAATTCTCCACTATGACCTCTCTTTCTTAGGTATCATTCACAGTTTCATTGAGCTATGCAAGGCCCTCTGCCATGACAAGGTAGGGATCTTAGAGGAGAGCCTAAATTGAGATATGGAAGCTGGGGACTGCCCAGGATGGTCCACGATCATCTACAACTAGTTGCAACTAACCGTGATTGTGAATGATTTCCCATGATGACATATGACTGCCAGTTATTAACCCTCATTTCCTTCGACTGCCCCTAACTCCTGACTCCCTACAATGACAGTCTGTGACTGTCTGAATTTCTCCCTTGACTATCATTGCCTGAAATTGCCTTTGACCTCCTGTAACTCTCTGACTACATGGCTGCTCTTGAACTCTTGAAGTACCCAAGACAGCTTGTGAGTAGCCTGGATGGCCCCCGCCTGCTCCTAATTACCGATGACAGCTTATGACAGCCAGCTGGGGGTAAGGATGATCTTCTGGCTCATTTGTCTCCGTAGGTTCTCTGTTGTTTCTTGTCTGGGCCCTGACTTGTTTTCCCTCCTGCTGACTTTAGCCTGCCCCATCTCCTTCTACCCCTAAGGCATCTGTCAGTCTCTCAGAGCCCTTGCTTGGGCTCAGTGCCCATTGAGGGCTGCTTTTGCTGGAGGTCTAGTTTTGTAAAGCTTTGGGTCTCCTGGGGAGATGGCGACAGCTGGGAGTCATCTGGTTGACCTGGTTTCATAGAAGATGCGTTTACCTTCCACATGACAGGAGAAGAACAGAAGAATCTTCTTTTCCCTTTATTCCCTTCATAAAAACAAAATGACTCCTCCTTGTAAACATAGCTCCTCTTTCTATGGCATCTTTATATCCCAGATTCTTAAACAACAGGGATCGAGGAGCTTTGGAGTGAGTCTTAGATTCCAAGCCAGGAGGCCTGAGAGCCAGTCTCAGCTCTGTCACTGACTTTTTGTTCGACCTTCCCTTTTCCAAACCTCAGTTTGGTTTTGTTTAAAATGGGTATAATCAGGGCAGCTAGGTGGCACCGTGAATAGAGCACCAGCCCTGGAGACAGGAGGACCTGAGTTCAAATCCACCTCAGACACTTGACACTTATTAGCTGTGTGACCTTGGGCAAGTCATTTAACCTTAACTGCCCTGCCCTCCCCCCTCCAAAAAGCAATAACATAAAATAAAATCGGTATAGTCATACCAGCAATAAGTACTCGTTGGGGCTGTTTTGAAGATCAAATGACAAGAGGGATAGAAATAACTTTGTAAAACATAAAATTGTATGTAAATATAGTACTTATGGTATCTATACAAGTTTTAGTTTTCCCAAACTGCTTTTCCATCCATCTCCTTCAATTTTCACAACAGCCATATGAGAGGCAGAGCAGAGACTAATAACTTAGACACTCAGCATTCGAGAACCTCAGAAAATTAAAGTTTGAAGGGATCACATTAGAGATTATCTGGGCCAATTCTCTCATTTTACAGATGGAGACACTGAGGCCCATAGATGGTAATTCACATGCTCCAAATTACACAAGCCGTGGCAGAACTGGAACTCAGATCCAGGTTCTCTGACCTTTCCTTGACATTTTGCACATAAATAAATTGGGGTGTAGAATGATTTAGCCCCTAGCTCAAGGTGACAAAGTAAGTCCGGGGCAAAAGTGGAATTTGTGCCCAGGTCTGTCACACTCCTGAGCAGGCATCTTTCTACCAAGCCATATGCCACCAAAAATACAGGATTTGGAGTTTGTTTCTCAGTCTACCCTGTTGGCAAGGTCATGAATGGATAGTGTTTAGAGAGGAAGGGGAGTGCTGAGTGCTGGATTTGGAGTCTGGAAGACCTGATTGTAATTCTGCCTCAAACGCTAGCAGTGGAACCCAGGTTAAGTCACTTAATCTCATTCAATCTCACTTTCCTCATCTGTAAAATGGAGTTGGGCTAGGGAGTTAGCATGGGGAAGTTGCTTTGAAAATCTTAGAAAATAATAGTAAAATACCTAAAAATAATAGTCAAATAGCCAAAGGTCTAGGCTCTTTTTTAACATTAGGGCTATAGACTCTGTGTGTGTGTGTGTGTGTGTGTGTGTGTGTGTGTGTGTGTGTGTTCGAGCGCACGTGCTCGAGCATGTTGGGAGGGCAACAAAGGAAGAGGGAGATGAATACCTCCTTAAGGAGCAATTGCCATTTTTCAGCTCCTCCTAAGGCTTGAACTTGGCATGGTTTCTTGGTGGCCTAAGAACAAAAAGCTAGTGCAGGAAGAGTCTGGGACTCCTCAGGGCTGACCATGTTTTTTGACCTGGGCTGTAACCATGGCAAATGGGAAGGCAATAAGGGACGATACCCCATGGAATCAGTGCTGTGTTCTTGCTGAATGCCCTTTCTATGCTATTGTTAAGTAACACTCATTTTGCTAAATGTTAAGTGGTCTACAGGTGTTTCATCTCCTTTGCCCCATGGCTTAATTTACTTACTTCAGAACTATGGTACCATAATGTTTCATAGATGTTATCTTATATGATCATTGATGCAAACCTATGAGATTATGTAGCCCATTATCATTCTCTCCATCTTTGTCAAGGAGTCACAGAAGCTCGAAGAGTTTAAAAGACTTATCTCAGCCCACACAGGTGGTAAGTGGAAGAGGTTTGACACATGATTTGGTCCAGGCATCCTGAGAGAATAGGAAATAGCTCAGGAGGTGTCGTCTTCCCCCACAAATTATCTTCTATTTTGTATACATTTATATCAACCTGCCTACATACTGTCTCCCTGAGAACTTTCTTTCTTTCATCTTTGAATTTCTAATGCTTAGCACAGAACCTGGCACTTAGTAAGCATTTGCATGTAAGGGTTTTTTTGTTTTGTTTTGTTTTGTTTTTTGGTGACTTCTGACTTCATTATCAGCAAAAACAACCATTTGGTGCATTTCACTTCCTTTGGCATACCAACCTTTTTGTCAGTGGACAGAAATCTGATATTTTAAGAAGCAACAGTTAAATTAATGTTTGTGGATTATGTAAAAACTGTGATTCTTAGTGCCCTCTCCCTCATTCTCTGCCATTCTGTAGAACACAGAAGGGAGTCACACAAGGCTAAGGACTATTTCATTTAAAAATGTTTTTCATGGGTTTCCACGGCCCAAGAATTCATTATCTTGTGGCCAACCCGCTGTGCCTTTCCACTTAGCTAGGTAGGTCACCAGCCAGAGTGTCTGTTGCCTTGACTACATTGGAAGCTTTCCCAGCTTGGTAGAAGCCACGAGAGCTTTCAAAGCTGACATTATCTTCGAGAACTAAGTCATGTCTGTTAACAATAATTTATTAAGTGCTTACTATATGCCAGGCTCTGTGCTGAGCACTGTGGATACAAAGAAAGGCAAAATCACGGTCTCTCCTCTCAAGGATCTCACATTTTCACAGAGTAGGACATATCCTTTGCGTAGCTGCTAAAATAATCTTTCTAAAACCATAGCTCTGACTATAGTAGTTCTCCTTTGTCAAAAAGTCTTTGGTACCTCTTAATTAACCATGGGATAAAACAAACACCTGTTAGATCAGCATTTGAAGCTCTCTCTAATCTTATTCTGACCTGTATTTCCTAACAACTCACCCACCTCCATCTTCACGCATTGTATATTTGTAATGTTAATAGAATATAAGATCTTCCTAAGGTCACATAGCTAATATGTGTTAGAGATAGGAACTAATGCCAAGCCTTCCTGACTCCAAGGTCATCTTTCTATCTACCATACCCTGGCTGCCTTTCTCCTTGCCTGTAATAAGTAGGTCCATTAATAGGCCTCATATGGAGCCCATTAAGGGAAGCTTGATTAGGAGAGGCATGCTTTTCCAGGAAGGACCACACCTTTTGTTACTTTATAATTAAGTAGTGGGTCAGGAGGGTTGTAATGCCCTCTGACCCTGAAGAAGGGTATATATACTCTGAGGTTAGCATTTTGCTTTGGGGCTACTACATTGGAAGAGTGTTCTTGTGATTTGACCAGATGAGACTCTGGGTAACCATCAAGGAGCCCCCCAGCTTTGAAAAACCCAGATGTTTGTGCTTTTCTCTCTCTGGTAACTATATATGCCTTGGTCAGACAGTTGGATCTGTCTGTTGATCTGTGCTAATTTCTCAGAAAGTTAGAAACCCTGTCTGCTGGTCTTTATTTCTCTGCTTATATTTTCTCTGTATGTATTTTCTCTGAAGTTCAGGGTGCTGACTTTTCCCTTGAACTAATGAATGTCATTACAAAGGTTGGTGACCCCTTGAATAGCTCTCTTTCCTAGTAAAACAGATCTAAGAACCTGTGCTAGCAGCCATCCTGGGTGTGCCAGTGTGGTTGCCACTACAATATTTCAGACAAAACGGACTACACCATTACTATGGAATGTAAGCAGACCTTGTCTGGCTGACTTCCTCTTTGGTGGATCCCCACAACCAAAATTCAAGCCTTGTTTATCTCTGCCTGTAGAGATATTCAACTTTTTTTTGAAGCCCAGCTCAGGTGCTTCTTCTTCTTAATCCCTTTAGCTGAAACGTCTCCCCTCTTCAAATTTTCTTGGAGCACTTTGTCTATGTCTTATCCTTGCCACTATCTCTTTTTTTTGTCATATCTATGGACTTACAATTTGTATCTACTCCTTTCTTTGACTCCCCCATTAGAATATAAACTTCTTAAGGGAAGGAACTATGTCCACCACTACTGAGCACAGTGTCATACATTTTATTTTGTCCAGATGTGATTTCATAGGTGAAATTTCACTGTGGAAAGTCATTTCACCAATGTTGACCAGAAACACATCTGTAACTTATAGTCTTGAGAAGTCTTAGGGCATGGAAGATTATGTTACTTGCCTATGATCACATAGCTAATATGTGTTAGAGACAGGAACTAAAGTCAGGCCTTCCAGACTCCAAAGTCATCTCTCTAGCCACCATACCCTGACTGCCTTTCACCTTGCCTGTATGTTCCCTTCATGTTTATTGCATGGGATTAAGTTAGGCTGGAGAAAGATGACAAATTTGGAAAACAGAATGGAATCTATTTATGGATAAACAAGTGAAACCTTCTTTAATGATTGAGAAAGTGATGTACCCAAGATCTAATGTTCTCTGATAAAATGATAACATGAGTCCAATTTGTGATTAGTGGAACAGCAGTTTAACTTGGCAGTGTCTGGGCTTCCAAGAATTCTAGAGGATTTTGTGTGTGTGTGTGTGTGTGTATGTGTGTGTGTGTTCGTGCATGTGCGCATGCCTGTGCATGCATGCACATACAAGTATGTGTATATGTGTGAATGGGTATAACTATACATGTCCATAAAAAAGAGATACTTGGGATTCTTAATGGACTGACCAAAAGCTCAATCTGAGTCAACAGAATCACATGACAACTAAAATAGCAAATGCAATTTTAAGTTTCATTAAAAGAGTCCAGAATGAAGGAGGCAATGGTCTGGCTGACCTTTACATGATAAGCACATAGCTGGTGTTAACTTCTTTGTGCCACATATTAGGAAAGACACTGAAAATCTGGATAATGTTGAGAGGAGAATGACCCAAATGATGAGGACTGAAGACTATCCTCTATGAGGATATGTTGACAGACCTAGGAATATTTAGCTCAGAGAAGAGAAAACTCAGCAAATACTCAGGTTGCTACATTCAGTGACCTGAAGGAGTGTCATGGGAGAGTCTGATTCTATTTGACCCAGGACCAAGAGTAATGGGTGAAAGTCAATGGAGAGGCAGATTTTTTAGCACAATATAAGGAAAAAATCTCTAATTATTAGAACTGACCAAAAATGGAGTGGTTTGCCTCCGAAAGTAATGAAATTCTCATCAGTAGAAGTGTTCAGGTGGAGGCTAGATGATCTCGTGGGACCTTGCTAGAAGGGATTCCTCAAGGTGCCAAGCTGAACCTGATGTTCTCTGAGATGACTTCCAGCCCTGAACATGTGTGTGTGTGTGTGTGTGTGTGTGTGTGTGTGTGTGTGCGCGTGCATGTGTACTTTAGTAGTGATGGTAGTTCTCATAACTGATTTACTATGAGCCCTGGAGAAGACCATTAGGATGCAGGTCTTGATGGCTGGAGGTTTCTCAGCAGACCCACTGTTTGTTTCTCCTTGAACCTGAATATGCTGCTCAGAAAAGCCTCAGCTTCCTGGAACTTCGTGTCAGAACGCTCCATATTCCAGGCTCAGACACCATTCATTGCCTTGGAGGGTGTAGGGCTGCAGAAGTCACTTTCCCAAATGGCAACTGAAGAAGTTCCTCAAACTGAGAAAGGCAGAAGAACCCCATCTGTGCAAATGTGGAGGCTCCTGTCACTGTCTCCCAAACCACTTCCAGAAGGTCAGAGCCATGTGTCTTACCCGGAGGAGAAAGAGGAGGAGCCAGGCTCGGAATTCCTCCAGGGCTTTGGAGCCCAGCCTAGCCTGACTACAATAGAGGCTCAGGGCTAGGGCAAGCAAGATACCAAAGCAGAGGCACAGGACCAGAGGGCATCCAGATGACCATCTGTCTGGGGCTGCAGGAAACAGCAACAGAACAGGGTTAGTGTTGGTTCATTGGCTCTATTCCCTCACTATGCTTGGGGGTCAAGCAGGATGAAAACAGAACCTGGAAACTGAGGCCAAAGGTCTTCTCTAGGTATGGTCCTACCTTTCTTCTCACCCCAAATCCTGCATATGCTCATAGAACTTTTTTTTAATAAAACCTTTCTCAAAAGTCCTTGACCTTATTAGAAGTTTCCAGTAGGCTTGTGTCCACTTGTGAGATGTATTATAGTGAGGATTCTTTTTCTGGTATTGGTTAGATTTGATGGTCCCTGAAGCCCCTCCTAACTGGAAATTCTGGGGTGCTGTGGTCTGTGACCCTGACTCACCCTAAAAGAAACTAATAGTCTAATTAGAGGAGATAGGACATGGACAGAAATAACCATGATATGAGGAAGAATGTGTAAAGGTGTGGTCGACTGAGTCAATCTATCACACCACTGCTTCTTGGAGTAACCAACAAAATGCTATGCCCTGATAACTCTGTCAGGTGAGAGCAATCCATCAATAAATCATAGGCATGAACAAGGCGCAGACATCTCTATTAAATCGATAAATCGAAGCGTGAGAAGTCCTTCATCAATTTAGAAGACCTTGAAAGCCATTAGATGAAAGGGAGTGAGTTGCAACAAGAAGTATATTGATATTGGCTGAGAAGATGTGGTCATGCCCTGGAGGCTGTTTATAAAATATGGAGCTAGTTCAGAAATGGGGACACAGAACTTTGGCAGCTTCCACAAGGGGGAGCCTCCCATGCAGCCCCAGAGAAGAAAGTGCTTGGAGGGGAGGAGAAGAGCCCCTATGTTTGGCCTCTTGAACTTTGGAGGAAATGGCCAATTAAGTCCATTGCTTATGAGCATACAGCTAGCATGCATTATAGGTAGAACTCCGAGCCTTCATGACTCCAAGCTTATCGCTCTATCCACTATGCCCTGACTGTCTTTCACCTTGCATCCTGGCCATGGTCCTGAAGAGCAGCCACTAGCTACTGGGTTTGTGTTGGAAGCTGAAAACAAACAAGACACACCAAAGAAATGAAACACTAAGACTCTAATAAGGAGCCCAGCAGAAAAGCTATATGCCATGCTAAAAGGAAACTTCACGAAAGGGACTTACAGGAACTTTGCTACCTATGCACTCTAAGCATGCACCCACTTTCCCCTGGATTCTCTGTGCTTTTGTGGGAAAGTGTGATCTTGTTTGCCTCAGTTTCCTCAACTATAAAATGAGGATAATAACAGCACCAACCTCACAAGATTGCTGCAAGGATCAAATGAGATGCTATCTGAAAAGTGCTTGGCATAGTGCCTGGCACAGAGCAGAGGTGATAGAAGAGCTTATCCCCTACCCTTCTGCAGCTGAGCTCTCTCAGATGCTATTTTGGGATATTCTTCCTGACCTCTGATTTGTCTTGTCCCAAGGATTATTGTGGTTACGGTCCATCTTCCCATTCACTAGAAATATGTGGCCATAGCCTGTCTAGAAAAAAAATCAGATACTGTCCCTGCTACTTCGTGTGTGACCTTGACTTTTCTACTCTAGACCTCCCCTAGGAAGCAAGGGGATTGGACGAGAGGGTCTCTGAGCTCCCTTCTTCTAGAATCCCTAAAATTCTCTTCTCTTTCTCTCCTGTCTCCCATAGTCCCTAGTATGGATCTGAGTGAGGATGACCTGGTAGGCAGAGAAGCTGGGGGAAGCCCTCTCCTTGACTCTTGGTCTTCTGAGCAGTGTGGGAGCAAGGGGAGGGGTAGAGGGAGGCAAGATTTCTTCTGAGCTTCTTCTCCAGTCTGGGTTCATTATCTCTGGAACAGTGAGCTTCTCTTCAGAGCTGGCTCCAGGACAAAGCCAGAGAGGCAGGGAATAGCACTAGGTAGGTACTTAGCACTTACCTGTGATGGTGTCCACATGTGAAATGTCTAGGAATTAAAGCAGAAAACAGGAGTGTCAGCACTTGTCCTAGAACTTGGGAAAGGTGGGATGGGGGAGTAGCATACTGGAGACAAAACAAGCACTTGAATTGAACAGAAACTGAATTGAAATTCCAACTCTGTGACTTTCTACATGACCTTGAGGAGGGTCCCTTCTCTGATCACCCCTTTCTTTATATGAAAGATGAGGGAGGTGACCTAGATGATTCCTTACATCTCTTTATTCCTAGATCCTATGATCCTAATAATAACTATTTTTGTTATAATAATAACCATTTTGTTAGAGTATGTTGGTGTTTACAAAAAAACCCCACATTTTTCTCACCATGAGCCTGTGAGGTAGGGATTGCAAATGTTAGTCCTCAAAAGTGGTGAGAAAACTAAGGGTCATGGATGTGATGTGACTACCCCAAGGTCACACAGGTGACAAGTATCAGAGCTGGTTGGGACTCAAATCTCAATTGCCTCCAAGATCAGAAGTCATTCCACCATACAAGAGAGAATTAGAATGGCAACATTAATAATGCAATAAAATAAACATCTATTAATCACCTACTCTATACATAAAACTGTGCTTCAAGGCTGGGGAGATGTAAAGTTTACATCAGACACAATTTCTGCCTTCACAGCTTAGAGTCTAAGAAGGAGATATGACACCATCAAAAATAATGATGATTAGGGGTGGCTATGTGGCACCAGTGAATAGAGCACTGACCCTGGAGTCAGGAGTACTTGAGTTCAAATCCGGCCTCAGACACTTAGCACTTACTAGCTGTGTGATTGTGGGAAAGTCACTTAACCCCAATTGCCCTGCCTTCCCCCTCCAAAAAAAAAAAAAAGCAAAAACTAATGATGACGATGATGATGATGGTAACTCACATATAACACTTTTTTTTTGCCTTTTTGGAGGGGGGAAGGCAGGGTAATTAGGGTTAAGTGACTTGCCCAAGGTCACATAGCTAGTAAGTGTTAAATGTCCAACACTGGATTTGAATTCAGGTCCTCTTGACTCCAGTACTCTATTCAGTGTGCCACCTAGCTGCCCCTCACATATAACATTTGAAAATTTGTTTAATGAAAGTGTTCCCTCCCACCCCCCTATGTCTGCCTGTCTGTCTCTGTCTCACACACACACACACACACACACACACACACACACACACACACACACACACAAACTTGTCCAGTGGTTAATGCAGCAGTACTACCCTCCCCCCCATCTAAATGTAACCAGAAGTTCAGCAGGGCATGTGTAAATCGTTCCTTCCTGATTCTAGTCAACCACATACGGTAAGGATGTAAGTAGGGAAAATGTGGAAAAAAAAAAGCAACAAAAAAAAGGGAGGCCAACCCTTGTCATTTAGAGGCCAGGTTTCTGCTTCAGGGAGCTGAATCTGAGCTGTCTGAACAATGAATGGATCCAGGGAGGGGGGCAAGTGCCTCCAGCTCTGTGGGCCCAGTGGTGGTTATTAACACTAGAGGAAGATAAAGGAAATTAGGCTCTGGGAAGCTAAATGATTTGTCCATGATCACGCATAAACCCAGATCTCTTCCCTCCGAGCACAACCCTCTTTTCACTGTAATAACAGCGAGCATTTATCTTGGCGCTTGCTATGTGACAGGCGTGGTGCTAAGACATTTACAATTATTATTTCATTTGGTCCCATGGTAACTCTAGGAGGTAGCTGCTGTTAATATCCCTATTTTACAGATGAGGAAAATGAGACAAACAGGACTTAAGTGACTTGCCTAGGATCACACATCTAGTAAGTGGTTGAGGCCAGATCTGAACTTAGGTCTACCTGATACCAGGCCTAGAGCTTTCTCTACTGTATTACCTGATTTCCCCTATGTAATGTTTATTACATTTTAAGTGCACTAAATTTGTAAAAATCCTCTTGTTTGTACAACATTCATGATTTACAAAAAGCTTTACTATCCATTCTCTCCTGTGTTCCTTAAAACAACCCAGGGATCCTGGAAGAGTTCTCTACAGATGGAGAAACTGAAGCTTCAAGCCTAGGGGATGGGAAAGGTGGGTCTAGAACCCAGGGAATATCTCCTGGTTCTTGCATCTTTCTCCTCCATTACACTGATTCTCACAAGTTACTTTTCTATGAAGCCGATGGGTACGGGGTTCTTGACGCCGTAAGGTAAGCCCTACACATCGGCAGACTAGGGAAAGCCTCTCTGACCTGTTTTACCCAGGAGTACCTAATTCCTTGCCCTCTCTAGGCTCCTCTGCATCTGCCCCATACCAGGGAGGCTTATTTTGACCTCTGATTATCAATCCTTCATACCTCTGTGTAGGTGACTTTATAAATGGCTTTCAGATGGCTGGCAGCAACATCCATTAGGGTGTAGGGTTTTGACCAAATGAGAATAAGAGAGATGAGAAGATGATTTTGGATCTTGCAGGACTAGCAGGAAGCTGGAGCTTAGTGGGGCCTAAGCCAGGGGGACAGGGAGGTGGAGCTGTGAGCACTCTTAATTTCAGTTACCTTAACTCTCCCCTTCCTTTTGGGCCTCCTTCTATGCCTACCTCTTTCAGGGAGGGGAACAAGCACTTATTAAGAGCCAACTATGTGCCAGGATCATGTTAAACATTTTAAAAAAATATATTTTATTATCTATTATCTAGCTACTATTATTTTCATTTTACAGATGAAGAAAATGAGGTGGGTAGAGTTTAAGTGCCTTGTCCAGCACAGCTAATAAATGTTTGAGTCTGGATTTGAACTCAGGTCTTCCTGACTCCAGACCCAGTGCCTTCTAGCAACCTCATGGACATATCTCATGGCTGCTTTGGCCCATGTTGATCTCTGATCTCCAGGTGTCATTCTCATTGGTCCCTTAGCAAAAGCTATGTGACATTATTATTGCCTTTTCTTCTTAAATGTTTTACTGTCTTTTTTTCTTATTTTTGTTAAAGACTTCCTAATTACATTTTACTTTGGTTTAGGCCCCACTCAGGAGTTGGCTAATTAGCTGGTGGGCCAATGAGTTTGACACCTTCAGTTTAGGTCTTTCCAAGGACAACATGTAATCTTTTGTAGGTGATGTTTTATTATTTGCTTTGTACCCAATAGCATCTTTTCTCCAAAGAGCATAAGAAACTATGCATACCTCACTGGGGTTTTGAAAGCAGAATCCTCTTAAAATGCATCTAGGACCGTTGTAATTTAACCGTATTGGCTAACAGTATCAATGAGCTCAACAGCAACACTCCAGGGCTCTGATATAATGCATGTTGATAACAGGAGGTGTATATTCATCTATGACTCTCCCACAGTGAAGTCAAGCATAGGATTCTGCAAGGCCCAACATATGTTTGTTCAGTAATTAATTAAAGAGCTTTGAAAAATTAAAGAGATAGGAGGTAGGGAGACCAGTTGAGAGGTTTTTACAAAAATCTGGACAAGAGCTGATGAGGTCCTGAACTAAGGTTGTAGAAATGAAAATGGAAAGGAGGCGAATGAATGTCTTAGACACTGATTGATGTGGCAGGTGGTGGAGCAAAGGATTCAGAGAGCAAAATATTAGAAAAGAAAGAGGAAGCTGGGGGTGGGGCATGGTGATGGGTTTGAATGGAATATGAGCTCAATTTCCCTGACTGTCCAGTTAATTGAAACAGTCCATACTTCACTAGGGCTGGAGAACAGCAAATCATCTTTCTTTTTTTAAATATAAAATTTATTTTGATTTCCATGGAGAGGCATCTAAATATATAAACAAAGGACTAAGAAGGGGCAAACAAGAAAAAAAAAAAGCACGGAAGCTGAAACAAACAAGATTGTAAATAATTGGATGGGTTTATAAAGTCCTGAAGCTTACTAGTCACTGACCCTATTAAAAATGTATATTTTGTCTTTAATTTATTTCTTCCCTGTTTTCCTAATCTTTTAAAAACTTTTACCTGTGTGTATAAGATGAATTTGTTGTTTCCATTGTTGATTCTAACTACATTGTTGTCAAGGTGTATATTATTCTTCTGGTTCTACTTTTTTGTGTTTATCTAACGCCATAAAAATATTCTGATATTTCTTTAAATTGTTCACATTAATCATCCCTTATAACACAGTACTTTTCCATTTGCATTCATATACTATAATTTACTCAGCAATTCTGCAATGGATGGATATCTCACTTGTTTCTAGTATTTTTTTTTTTTTTTTGCTGTTATAAATAGTGCTGCTAGGAGTATTTATGTAGTGATAACTCTTCCCCCCAACTCCTACCCCTCCCTGCTCCTGTCAATAATCGCCCTGGGTGATAGTTCCAGGAAGGAAATCAATGGGTCAAAAGGGACACACGTTTGTGTGTCATTGTTTTACTAATTTCATATTCTTTCCAAAAATGTACTATAAACCTGTGATTCCAGCAGCAATGAGAGTGTGTCTGTTTTTACCTTAGCAATGCTAGCCATGGATTTTTGTGTCTTTTATTATCTTTGTCAACCTGATAAACTTCAGTAGTTCAGAGTTGTTTACATTTTCATTTCACTGAGAATTAGAGGTTCTGGACACTTTTTCATGCTGTAAATTTTTGTTTCACCCTTTGAGGAAGTTTCTTTTGGATATAATAACCATTTATCTATTGGAAAATTTCTCTTACTCTAAAATATTTTTATGAGTTCCTTACAATTTTTGAATATTGGACTTTTATCAGAAGAGACTAATGCAAAATTACTTTCCTCCAGCTGTGTTTCTTCCTGATTCTGGATACACTACTTTTCACTGTGCAAAGGAATTTTATTTTTGCATAATAAAATTAATTTATTTTAGCCCTTAAAATTTCCTCCAAGTCATAATTTAATTATTTTACAGTGGTGAAAATATATAATCTCCTTATTCTACAGCTTCTTTTTGGAGGGGGCGGGGGAAGGCAAGGCAATTGGGGTTAAGTGACTTGCCCAAGGTCACATAGCTCGTAAGTGTCAGAGGTCAGATTTGAACTCAGGTCCTCCTGACTCCAGGGTCAGTGCTCTATTCACTGTGCCACCTAGCTGCCCCTTATTCTACAGTTTTTTAAGAAAAGTGATGTCTGCACATTTCTGTGTGTTTCCTATTTAATTCACCCATCCATTTGGAATTTATTCTGTTTTACAGTATGAGATGTTGGTAAGGTCCCATTTTTTTTTTACCAGATTACTAACCCATTTCCTCAACATATTTAATTGAATAATTTACAGCTAGCACTTATATAGGCACTTCAAACTTTGCAAAGCAATTTATATACATTAACTCAGTTGATCCTCACAACAAACCCAATGAAGTAGGTGTTATTATTATCCCCATTTTACAGATCAGGAAACTGAGGATGAGAAAGGTTAAGTGACTTGCCTAGGGTCTCATGACTAGGAAATGTCTGAAGCACAATTCATACTTAAGTCTTCCTGACCCCAAGTCCAATGCACTCTCAACTGTCACCTGGCTGCATTATTTAAACTAAGCCTGGATAACAGAAAATCTTGGTGAAGCAATTTTCAATATTTAAAGGGCAGAAAAGGGATTAGAAGACCTCTACTTAGCCTAAGAGGACAGAACTAGGAAGGATGGGTGGAAGGTGCAGAGATGTAGATTAAGTTTTGATGGGAGAAAGACTAGTGGGTTTCTTCTCATGAACTGACTAGGAGTAAAGACTGATTACAAGTTAGTGATAATAAATGATAGGATAGTTAACAAGGATAATTCTTATTCAGCCAGAGTTTGGACTAGGTGGCCTCTGACATCTTTTTCTATGCTGAAGTCTTGGGATTGAGGCAGCAGCAAGGTGGGTCAGTGAAACGATAATTGTGAAGTTCTGAGCCCAGGGTCTGGCACATAGGAAACTGTAGAAATGCCCCTATTATTGCCATTCTGAATTAAGCTCCCCTTCTTCCTTTTACTCAATTTCCTTCGACATACATGAACTTTGGTTCTCCCACAGAAATTTTGTTAGTATTCTGCTCCATTCTTAATTAAAGGCATGCTATTAGTATCTGCAATAGTATTATTTTAAATACCTTGATTTAATTGATTAAATATATTCATTTGAAAGTACTGCCAATGCTATTTGTCAGCCTGTGAACATTAATTACCTTCCTAATTATATAGTTCTTCCTTTAACTTCTACAAAAAGTTTGCTTTATAATTGAGTTTAAATAAGACATATGCATATGTGTCTTCATTCCCTAATGCTTAATATACTTCATTGTGATTTAAAGGATATTTTCTTTTTATCATATTTTTCCTGATGTTTATCAGTGATATATTGAAATGCTGCTGATTTTTATGGGTTTGTCTTATATCCTGCTACTTTGCTTATATTGACCTGTTATTTTGATTAATATTGTTGTTTATTTTATTGGTTATCTAAATAAACTATCAAATCATTTACAAGCAAAGATATTTTTTCTTCCTCCTTGACAATGCTTATTCCTTCATTTTTCTTATTGCTATCACCAATATTTCTAGGGTTATATTGATTAATAATGGTGAGCCTGTACCATACCAATTAACTTCCTAATATTTAACTATCCTTGTAATCTTCCTGTAAGTCCCACTTGATAATAATGAGAAAATTGTGGACATATTATATTTGCTGGTTTTACTTAATATTTTCATATCTATATTCATTTATTTGGCCTATAGCTTTCTTTCTCTGCCCTTTCATTCTGTGTTTTGCATATTAAAGCCACATTTGTCTCACAGAAGGAATTGTGTAGGGTGCCATCTTTTTTTTTTCTTTTTGGAGGGCAATTTGGATTAAGTAACTTGCCCAAGATCACTCGGCTAGCCTGTGTGTGTGTGTAATGTGTGTGTGTGTGTGTGTGTGTGTATTAAGTGTCTGAGGCTGGATCTGAACTCAGGTCCTCCTGACTCCAGGGCCGGCACTCTACTCACTGCGCCACCTAGCCGCCCCAGAGTGCCATCTTTTCTTAAAACTTGTGATCACTTGTTTTTTGAATGTTTGCTAGAATTCACTCATGAATACATCTGGTTCTGGTTTTTTTTTTCCCTAAAGGGGAGTTCATTTGGTTGTTTTATTTCCCCAATATTTATTTACCAATATAATTTATTTTGTATTTTGTATATTTGAATACTTTATATTTTTGTAGATATTGATTCATTTCTTTTACTTTCTCATTTTTTACCATATAATACTGCATGGTATTCTCTAATAATTTCCTTTATTTCTTTATGCCTTTTTACGTTTTCTCCTTTAGTATTTTTTATTCTGGCCAACTTGTTTCCTTTTGTCTTCTTTTTTTATTAATATAGGTAATAGTTTATTAATTTAAATGCCTTTAAAATTTGCTTTATTAATTAAACTGGCTTTCTTATTTAAATTTTATTAATTCTCATTTGACCTTAAACTTATTTTTTATTGCTCATTTTAGGTGTATTAATTTGCTGATAGTCTAATTTTTTAAAAAAGCTAAAAAGAGTACATTAATCTTTTTTCTCTTTTATTTAATAGGTAATTAATTATCTTAGAACTACTTCAGCTGCAGTCCACAAATTTTGGTACACTGCATTATTATTCATGTCTATGTACATTTTTCTATAATTAGGTCTTTGGTCTAGTCATAAGCAAGTCATTTTTATTTTTTAATCTCTACTTGGGCCTATATCTTTTTGTCACATGTTCTGTGTAAACTAATAATAGCTAACACTTACTATGTGTCAAGCACTGTGCTAAGCACTTCATAGTTATTATCTCACTTGATCCTTACAACAACCCCGGGAGAAAGGGATTTCACAGATGAGGAAACTGAGGCAAACAGAAGTTAAGTGACATGCCCAGGGTCACACAGCTAGTAAGTATCTGAGACTGGATTTGAATCAAGGTCTTCCTTATTCTAGACCCAGCACTCCACCTACTGTGCCACCTAGCATATAGTCACTTCCTATGACAACTGAAACCTTTGACAAAATCCAACTCTAGATACCAGCCTTAGTTTCTGTATTAGTTCATTTATCTCCATCAGTATGTTCCTTAAGGGTAGGGCTTCTCCTCCCCACTCTCCCTGTATATCTGGGACTCAAGACAGTGCCTGACATGATAAGAATTTTTTTTTATTTGTACCCCTTCCCATGCAGTCCCCCAAACACAGATATCTCAACACAGTCAGAAAGCATTAAGTCCAATTTCTGGACTGGTTCAACTGTTCTATTTACTTATTTTTTATCATATCTAAACATAGTGCCTCTCACATAGTAGGTACTTAATAAATCCTTTCTGAGTGACTTCTCTTTCTCATCTTTCCCACCTAGGAGTGTTGTTTTTAAGATTACTTACCCTATCCTTTTTCCCTCAATCTTTTTTGTTCAGTGTTTGTGACCTTCATAATAAAAAAAACCTTCCTCTTCATGACCCTTCATTTAATTTTGTTATTTGTTGTATTAGGCTTATAAATATGATTTGTGAGTTAACTGATCTCCAACATTCCCCCCTGCCATCCCCCTCCATACCAGAAGCCCATTTGTGACCTTTAATAGTCAATCAAAAAGACCTTGCTACTGGCATTTGCTAATTGTGAAAGATCCTGTGTTGCTTGGATGATCCCATGTGATGGTTCCAGGGTAGGAACCATGCCAACATTCTGGTCATTCTGATGTACTTTCTGATACCCCATCTTCCAACAATATAATACAACTGCAGGCCTCTCGAACTGCATAAATGTTGCTATTTCTGTACAGCATTTACATGTTCCCCTTCCTGAGTCTGTGCTCCCATCCCATGAGAGGATAGCAGACTATAACAACCCTTCTGAAATTCTGTTCCCTTTGAGCATGAATGATAATGCATTCCCACACACTTCTGTTCCTCTACCCCATGAGATAATTTCAGGTCATAACATGACTATTGTTATTTTGCTAACCCCATATAACATTTACACAGAGTTCCCTTCTAGTGATTTACAGATTCAGAATTTTACTTCATGGTCACCAGCAATTTGCATTTCAAATATGGTCTCTCCAGGAATTATAGTACCTGGAGGCTTGTTCCTGGGCTGATTTGCATATGAAAGGCACCAGTCAGTCTTTTTACTATAGAAACTTGGAAATGTGGGGAATCAAACATATGTTGTTTATCTTTGAATATTTTCCTTAGTTTAACTCAGAAGATTCACAGATGAAGTCTATTTTTTCTTTACTTTCTATACATTATGTTCCAGCTTTTTCTCTGTTTTCTCATGATGGGTGAATAATCCTGTGAAATTCAAATTGGGGCATCTTTGATGTTGAGGACAATATGGGTTTGGGTGAGTTAAATCTGACATTCCTCTCTGAGAAAGTCTGGTGAATCTTATCTATCTATAGTTGCCTTGAAACCTTGTTATTTCTGGGAACTTTTCTTAAATAGTTTTATGAAAAACAGTGGTTAGACTTTATTTCTTTCCATTTTCAGGTAATCTAATAACAGATTCTCTCTCTAAGCTGTCTCCTAGTTCCATTTTTGCTTCTAAAGTCATCAAACTTTCTTCCAGTTGAGTTATCCTTTGACCTTGTTTTGCTTCACACTTGGTTGCTTCTAATTTGCCTTCCAGCAAGAGAATTTCATTTCCCATTGATCCCATTTCTTTTTTTTAAATTTCCACTGCTTTTTCCATGTAGCTGACTTTTGCTATCAGTTTGCTTCATTTTTATTGATGACACAACTCCTGTTAAAGGTAACAGATATTTCTTTATAGATATCAAAACAATTGTTAATTCCTTTTAAAGTGATTATTATCCAATACTGGTTTGTTTGCTTTATTTTTGGTATTAGAACAAGCTTCATTTCTTGGGTGTCTACTGAAGCTAATCTGTTATTTTTTTTTCTCTCTCTTTGGTGACTTCTCTTTAGGAAAGGCAGTATGGTGCAGTATACAAATCTCTGGATTTGAAGGGGAGATCTAGGCTTGTATCTGGATTCTGTTATTTGCTATTGGTGTGACCATGGACAAGTCCTTTAAACCTCAATGGGTTTTAGTTACTTCCTACAAAATATGAAACTAAATTAAGGGTTCCTAGTATGGGGTCTATGGACTTGCTTTTATAACATTTTGATAGCTGTATGTCAATATAATTGATTTCCTTTGTAATTGTATGCATTTTATTCTATGCATTTAATTAATGTGATTCTGAGAGGGGATCCACAGCTATGCTTCATCAGATTGCCAAAGGGATCCATGAGATAAAAAAAGGGGAGAACTTCAGTACAAGATGATCTCTGGGATCCCTTTTGGTTCCAAGGCCCAGGACCCTATGGACTAATGCATGACGTGCTCATCATGGTGACCTGAAGGTAGAGAAGAGGACTAAGAGCTGGGCTTCAAGCTGGGAAGACCTGAGATCAAATCTGACCTGTTCTATGTTGGGGAACAAATCATTTAGCCTCCCTGGGTTTCACCTGGAAGGAATCCTCTAAGCTTGTTTCCAGTGCTAAATTGATGATGATGGTGAACAGGCAATGCTCTACTTACTGCTTCACCTCACTGCCTCTCTAAGGACAGGCATTGTGTTTTACTTACAGGGTTATAGTAATTTTGACTTAATGATTCAGATTGGTTTAATTTTTTTTTTTTTACTGTGACACAGAGTCACTATTACGACTTTCATTTGCTATTGTACAAGAAGCAAACATCATTTTGAGAATTTGAATTTTCTGATTTTATTGAGCAGTAGCTCAGGGGAATAAAAACAAAAATATAGGTAGCTAAGTGGATAGAAAGCCAGCCCTTAAATCAGGAAGAACCTAGTTCAAACCTGGCCTCAGACACATATCAGTTGTAATGGGAATGGGAATTTGAAGATCTTCCCTGCCCTCTAACTGGCTGAATATAATCACATGGAGTGGTGGGAGGAACTTGCTTAAGGGTGGAGCAGAGCCCACAGGAAGCTGGGAGTCAGAGCAGTTAGAGATGGAGGGAGGAGAGGATGCACCCAGGGAGATAGCTAGTCTTGTGAGTGTTTATTTGTGGGAAGGCTAAAGGATGGTGTGGCTTCAAACTATGCTATGATGTATTAACTTCTTTGCTACTATGATGAATTTGGTTTTCTGGTGTCTGAATAAATGTTTTACTTCTGTCTTCTATATGGAGAGTCTCTTATATTTTGTGATTGAGAACTATGCCAGCATATTTACAGTCACTATTGGTTCTGTGACTATTGTGTTGATGCTTCAGCTGTGTGACCCCGAGCAGGTCACTTATCCTCTGTTTGCCTCAGTTTCCTCATCTGTAAAATGAGCTGGAGAAACAAAATGGCAAACTGCTCTAGTATTTCTGCCAAGAAAACCCTAAATGGGGTCATGAAGAATCAGACATGAATGAACAACAACAAGCTCAGTGTAATGAATGGAATATGACTTAGGAGTTGGAATGATTGTCTTCCAGTTCTAGCTCCAATACTGGTGAGCTGTGTGATGCTGGGTAAGTTACTTCCTCTTCTTGGCCCTCAGTTTCACCATCTATAAAATGGTGATAATAATATCTACCTTGATTTTCTTTCTATCAGGGCTGTTGTGGAGATCAAAAAGGGAATGTGCTTGAAAGTACTTTAAGCTGTATAGAGCTGTGCACATGGAAGATGGTAGTATTACTGAATTTGGAATAAACAGGATTTCTCTTTATTTTAGAGGTTCAAGAGGGTTTAATTCTTACCAATAACTATCAAAGTGGGAGCTGATAACACAACTAGGGCTATGCAAATGGACTCCATGGCCCTGTCTAGGAGAAAAGAAGGGGATAGAGGAGGGTGGTAGAAAGAACATTGGATCTGAAGTCCAAAGATCTGGAGTGCTTCATCCAGTGCCTCCCACAGGCCCACCCCAGTGCCCATGTCCCCTCCTGCATACATACCATGTATAGTTGTCTCCTCAGGCTCTTGGAAGCGTACTCGCCTTTCAGCCCTTCTCCTGTCACCTGTTACAGGGCACTCTGGTGGTTTCCGTCTCAGGATGGAAGGTGGGCACTTACAACTTCTATATGGAGAAGTCTGGAAAGGGGACAAGATTTAATCAATTAATGAATGTATAAGCACTTATTAAGCATCAACTATGCTTGGCATTTGAGATACGAAAGTGAAAAGTATTCCTTATCTTTATGTTGTTTATGTCCTACTGGTGGGGGAGGGGAGAGATAAATGCATACATTTAACTTAATTTTTTGAAGGGAGGGGAGAAAGCCCTAACATCTAGGGAGAGTCGGGAAAAGCTTCCTGTAAAAGGGGGCATGAGCTGAGTTGTGAAGGAAATTAGGGATTTTAAGAGACAGAATGAACAGGGTGTACATTCCTGCAAAGGTTATTATTTGAGGTATAGCAAGAAGACCAGTCTGGCTGAATGATGAAATACTGAAGGTCAAGAAGGCTGGGCCTTACCTGCCCAGTTACCTTGATCGGAAGTAAAGAGGCAAAGAGCTTGATGGACAACAGAAAAAACCTTGGGCTTGTATTCAAGGAACCAGGGTTTCAATCCCACATTTAGATTATTTATTACATATTTTTGGACTAATACTGAGATTTCAGTTAGTTAATAAGCACCTACTATGTGCTAGTGCCCAGGGGCAGCTAGCTGGCTCAGTGGATAGAGTGCCAGGCCTGGAGTTATGAAGACCTGAGTTCAGATCTCCCTTAACTGTGAGACCCTGGGCAAATCACTTAACTCTTTGCCTCAGTTTCCTCATTTGTAAAATGAGTTAGAGAAGGAAATGGCAAACTCCTCCATTATCTCTGCCAAGAAAACCCAAAAAAGGGGTCATGAAGAGTTAGACATAACTGAAACAACCAAATAACAACAAAAATATGCCCGGAAATGTGCTAAGCTCTGGAAATACAAAGAAATGCAAGAGGTAGTCCCTGCCCTCGAGGGAGAAGCAATGGACTTAACATGAAGGAGATGCACATTTCTGGACGTGGTCAATGTGGGAATTTATTTTGGTGGACTTATATGTATAAGTTTGTTTCTGTTTGTTATGAGGTTTTTATTTTCTTAATTTTTTTAGACTTAAATACTAAAACTTAAATATACAATAAGAAAAGAAAAAGAAACATATTATAAACTTAAATGCAAAATAAGAAAAGAAGGGGCAGCTAGGTGTCGAAGTGAATAAAGCACTGGCTCTGGAGTCAGGAGGATCTATCTGAGTTCAAATCTGGCCTCAGACACTTTATACTTACTAGCTGTGTGACCTTGGACAAGTCACTTAACCCCAATTGCTCCTCCAAAAAACAAAAACAAAATAAGAAACACAAAATAAGAAAAGAAAAAAAATTGTCATTTCACAGCAGAACATAAGAGTGGATTAAAAATATACACAATATATTTCCATTTCAAGAAATACTAAGCTTTGTGTTGAGAGCTGTCCATCTTTGCTTCCTTGCAAGTTTCCTTTTGTTCTCTGTTGCACACAAGGTTTTTCTTTTTAAAATTGTTCAGTGGTGGTGCTGGGGATAGTGGGAGGGAGAGATAACAAATTCTCATAAGAAAAACAAACCAATTTATTTTTTGAAGGAAAATTCCTCTACCAATGCAGTCTGGCCTGTAACTTGCAGTCTTAGAGACTATCAGGAGTACTGAGAATTCTAAGAGCTATCTAGGGCCATACAACCAGTTTATATCCAAGGGAGGAACTAAAATCACGTTTTCCTGACCTCTACAGTTAGCGGTTAGCCCTCTACAAAGCTGCCTCTCTTGTTATTTATTTTTGGGCAAATCCCATAACTTCACTGGGTCTCAATTTTCTCATAATTAAAATGAGGAGGTTGGAGCTGATGACCTCCAGATGCTACAATGCTAGGAAACCCTTTGGCCTTCCTAAATGAAGAAGTTCTTAACTCTCATTCCTGGCCTGGTTGGTTACTGTCCCCAGGGGTCCATGAGGCAGAGTAAGGTAGACTCTTCCCTTCCTATTCCAGGATGGGTTCCTTCTTGCCCTATACAGGTCATAACATCAGGTAGGGCTCATGCTCTCCCTTTTACCTGCCTCCTCACATGCCCTCCTCATGGGTCCTCAAAAAGGACCTCAAAAATCACACACTTAGTTGTACACACTCACAGCTCCATCTCAAGGAAGGCCCTTTCTCCTGGGGGTGAGTCAGAATTATAGAATACCAAGGAGGTACCAAGGGGCCTCAGTGAGCCAACCAAAAGCCGGGTTTCCTCAAAGTGGGTGTGGGTGGGATTGTTGCTTGTCCTTTGTTCTCAAAGAGGACCATGGCATGAGGAAGGTAATGCCATGACATGCAAGTGAATTGATTTAAGTGAGGCAGGACTGTGCAAAGCCACCAGCCTCACTATCTCCTCCAGAGCCATCTGGGTCCTGTGACAAGACGTAGATCAGGACGGCTGGAGATGGCTCTTAGGCATGGGATGGGAAATCTTCAGAGGCCAATTTCAGTTCAACACAAAGAAAACCTTCCAGATAATCCATGTTGTCAAAATGTGGAAGGAGCTACTTAGGAGGTAGTGGGTCCCTTGTCATTGGAGGGCAGAGCTGATAGTCACCTGCTAGAGATGTTGTAGAGGCAAATGCTATTCAAATACAGTTTGGAGAATGGTAGTATCATGAAATTAGCTTTTTATTTTCAGTCAGAAGCCTTCAGTTCAAAGTCAGAAGAATTTGGTTCAAGTCCTGGCCTCCATGGTGAAAGTACCAGTCTCGGAATTACAAATGTGAGGAACGGTCAAATTCTTCACTGGCCACTTTGAAGTTGTTGTTCAGTCCTGTGTGACTCTTTGTGACCTATTCTGGGGATTTTCTTAGCAAAGACACTGAAATGGTTTGCCGTTTCCTTCTCTAACTCATTTTACAGATGAGAAAATTGAGGCAAACAGGGTTAAGTGACTTGCCCAGGGTCATACAGCTAGTAAGTATCTGAGGTCCGATCTGAAGTCAGATCTTCCTGACTCCAGACTGAGTGCTCTATCCATTGCACCACCTAGCTGCCACTTGCCAGCCGAATGACAGTAGCTCAATTATTATCTTCTCTAAGACTTCAATAATGTCTCCCTTCAAGTTCTGCAATTTTATTAGTCTCTTTGACAGCCTCAGTTTCCTCATGTGTTTATATAGGTATAAGAATATCCTTATGAGACTGTTACAAGGAACAAATAAAATGCTGTGTGCCAAGTGCTATAGGAGCCTGAGAGATTGTTATGGTAATGACTCTGAGGTCCCTTCCCTTTGAGGGGCTGAGAGTCTAGGTTGCTCGTCGGGATTTGTTAGACTTTCAAAAGAGCAAATGAGGAGAGGTAAAGTCTTTCTCCAATCCCCAGGCATGGATGGCAAGGTGGGAAGGGGATTAGTCTCTGATGCCTCATAGGATGAAAAGATTTAGAAACTGAAGGGGACTTTGATTTTCACCTTCATTTTACAATTGAAGAAACTGAGGCTTAGAGAGGGCTAGAGCTTGCCCCATGGCCAAATAGCTCTGGATCCACAGCTGCTGTTTCATGGCAGAGAAGCTAAAGGGTCATTTTGCAGAGGAGGAAATTATGGCCCAGAGAGAGGAAAGGACTTGTGTAAGGTCATACAAAGGGCTGACCTGGCATTAAAACCCAAGTGTTCTGATTTATAAGTCATGGCTTTTCCAGATGCATTCCTTTTTTTCTTTTTCTTTTTCTTTTTCGAGGAGGAAAGGTAGGGCAATTGGGGTTAAGTGACTTGCCCAAGGTCACACAGCTAGGGTTTTTTTGTGTGTGTGTGTGTGTGTGTGTGTGTGTTGAGTGTCTGAGGTTGGATTTGAACTCAGGTCCTCCTGACTCCAGAGCCAATGCTCTATTCACTGCACCACCTAGCTGCCCCAATTCAATTTTTTTCTTAATGATTAAGATGGACCTCTCCAACTCAATAGAACATAAACCATTGGAACTGGAAGGAACCATAGAGGTCAATCAGTCAATCAACAAACATTTATTAAGCATCTTTTATGTGCCAAGCATTGTAGTAAGTGTTGGTGATAAAGAAAGCCAAAAAACGGTTTCAGGGATCTCACCATCTAATGGAAAAAGCAACATGCAAGTAACTACATACAAACAATATAGACAGTAGACTGGACATCTAGGATATCTAGTCCAATTCCTTCATTTTTTCAGAAAGGAAATCAGAAGGCCAGAGAGAAGAAGGGAAATGAGTGAGGTCATATAGGTATTTAATGGGAGAGCTGAGAGGTGAGTTGTCTGGTTCCCAGTCTGTGGCTTTTCTCCCTTCTCCCCACTGTCTACCCACTCTGACAATTCTAGTCAAATTCAGTCCCCACTACGACTTGGGTTGTATGAGGCTGGAGGTGTCCTCCTTGCCTCTGTAATTCAAGTATAAATCACATGCCTTTGAAATCAGGATGCCGTGGTATTTACCTCTGCTCCCTCTCCCTTCCCCTACCTCTCCATTCTCATTTCCAACATGACTGATCTTAATGTCAGAATGACTGAATATATGGAGCTCACAGAAGGATGACAGATCTCTCTGCCAGAGCTTGTATTTCACCTCTTCTCCCTCCCCCTTCTCCCAACCATCTCTTACCCCTTGATGTTCACAGCAGTGTCCAACACTGAGTCCATTATTTCAGCAATCAAGGGAAGGTTTGGCTTAAGTCTCTGCAGAAGTGTCACGGTCAGTGCTGGGAGCACAGATACCGCCTAATTTACAGCACCAGAGTTTAAAAGCTCCCAGGCTGTTACTTCAGCCCAAATCTCTTCATGTGCATTAAAGCTAACTGCCCTGCCCCAATGCAGGACCTAGCTGGCAGAGGCGATTCACAGAATTACAAAATCACAGAATCCCAGAGGTGGAAGGGACTTCACTGGGCACCCAGTCCTGTGTCTGAATGCTGCTGGTGACGCAGAGCTTACCGCCTCCAGAAGCCGCCGGCTCCATTACTGGACAGCACTGACAGGAGGTTCATGGGACTAGCATCCTCTGTTTTAATACCTTGAGTGACACAGGTGCCCATTCTCATTTTTTGAAAGCCCTAATTATGAAGTATTAACACCTACTCCCATAACACTTTAACAATCAAAGAATCTTATAGATTTGAAACTCGGACACTGCCAGGTTGTATGACTGGCTCCAGCTCGCACTGGTTAATAAATAGCTGAGTTGAGATTTGAATCTGGGCCCTCTCTGTTTCCTGCACCACTCTTTCTACTTTACTGTGATGACTTTCTCCCATTTTTCTTCTGAGAGAGGCCAAACAGCCTTAAAATAGCTTCCATATTCAGATACTCGAAGACCACTGTGGTATCCCCATTAAGCCTTGACCCTTCTTGGTCTCAGCTGTCCTCCTTTTTTAGGGGCTGGGGAGCTTGATTTCTGGTCACCAAGTCCTCGTTTATGCTGGTCCCTTTGTTTGGGATTCCCTATTCTCACTTTCTACTTGTTGAAATTGTACCCATCCTATCCAGTTGGAGGCTGGGTAACCCCTTGTTGACACTGCAGAGAGAATGCCTGCTCAGGTGTAGGCTGGACTAGCCTCTTTCCAAGGCCCCTTGCAGACTGGGGATTCTGTAACCCTTTGGATGACACTGGCCTGGCCTCCTTACCTGGTTGTTTTCATGCATTGGTGTAACTGAATATTGTGTGTTCTCATGCTGTCCCAAGGTGACGCTGTGCCTCGGGCCTGGATCTTTGCCGGGCCTGCTCCTGAAAGCTCCGTGTTGTGAGATCTTACAACATGGAAAAGGAGAAAAGGAGAAGGATGTATTTTTAATTCCCCTTCACATGGTTCTCTACTTCAAATACCTCTCCTTAGACCCAAAGCCGAGGAATAGTCCTTGGTGGTGGGATGTCATGAGTTCCACAGGCACCCCAGGGGTGGGATGAAACTGATGCTACAATAGGAGAGTGACCTAGACACATGAGGGAACTTACTGAGTGTGGGAGCTACATTTGGCACCCCCTCCCCCACTCCATCTTCTAGTTTTCTGAAAAGCAGGTGTGGTTTTCAGCTGCCCAAGATAGAGTGGGAGGATAAGAAGGGGAGTTCCCATTCTCCTCCAATTTCTTGACCCTCTGGACTCTTGAGTATTTTCACTGGCTTTCCCTATGTCTGGAATGCTTTCATTTCTTATATCTACTTTCTGTCTTCCTTCAAGTCTCAGCTAAAGAGTTCCACCTTCTACAAGAATCCTTTCCTCATCCTCCTTAATGCTGGTGCCTTCCCTTTGAGATTATCTACAACATATCCTGTATATCTAACTTGTCTACATACAATTGTCCACATGTTTTCTCCCCCATTTGACTGTAAGCTCCTTGAGAACAGGGGTTATGTTTCTCCTCTCTTTGTAACCCCACCACATAGCACAGTGGCTGGCATATAGTAGGTGCTTAATAAATGCTAGTCTACTGACTGACTACTCAGTGGAAAAATTTCCACTACAGTCTTCATAACAGGAGGCTATCCAGGCTCTTCTCAGGTACCTAAAGTGAAAGACGAAGCATCCAATTGTTCAATGGCTTTGATCATTAGGAATAATAAGAATCCATCATATTTGTGCAAATATCATTATCCTTATTTTAGATGAGGGATGGGAAACTGAGGCCAAGAAAGGTTAAGGGACTAGTCCTAGTTTTTGTTGTTCAGTCATTTTCAGTCGTGTCTGAAAATTTAAGATTTCTACTAATTACTTGGATAGAGAGATAATAGCTGTAATAGTAACAATAATAGTAGCCAACATCCATACAGCATATATATATATATATATATATATATCAGACACTGTGAAACAATTTAAAATTATTATCAATCATCAATCACCCTGGGAGGTGGGTGCTGTTACTATCTCCACTTTACAGATGAGGAAACTGAAGCAAACAGAGGTTAAGTGACTTGCACAGGGTCATACAGCTAATAAGTATCTGAGGCTGAATTTGAATTCTGGCCTTATTG
This sequence comes from Gymnobelideus leadbeateri, assembly GCA_011680675.1. Lineage (NCBI taxonomy): Eukaryota > Metazoa > Chordata > Mammalia > Diprotodontia > Petauridae > Gymnobelideus > Gymnobelideus leadbeateri. The sequence continues at coordinate 9,506 of WOXC01004522.1, read as the reverse complement.
ACTCTAGGCCCACTGTTCTATCCACTGTGTCACCTAGATGACCTTAATTGTCATATTTTCAGATGAAATAAAACTGGGAGGGATAGCTAACACACTGACTTAGAGTTGGGGTTCAAAAAAAGGTTCCGTGGGCTAAGATGTAGGGTTAAATCTAATTAATGAGATTTGTCTTAGTCTTAGGTTAAAAAAAATCATCTTCACAAGTATAAGGCCCAGCTAGATAGTAGCTGGTCTGAAAATGATCTGGGGATCTTAGTGAAATGCAAGTTCGATATGTCAATAATGTATTAGCCAAAAAAAAAAATCTACTATGATCTGGGTCTGTACTGAGGGACACAGCACACAGAATGAGAGAGTTGATGGCCCCCCTATACTCTGCTCTGGCTAGATCTCCATCTGGAATATTGTGTCCAATTGGGGGGCATTAATTTAAAGAGGATAATGATAAGGCAGAGAACATTGAGAGAAGGACATCTGGGATGATGGTGGGTCTCAAGTTCATGACATATCCAGACTGGTTTAATGTGGTTTAAATTAGCACGGGGAAGACTTAAATGGGTAAATTTAAATTTTAGGAGATAAAAGACTTCTTACCAATCATTACAGTCCAAAAATAGGAGAGATGCTTTGGAAGTAGCTTTTATCACCCCCAAAACTCCCACCCCAATCCCAAGGCTCCTTCCTTCAGTCTCTGAGTCTCCATTTCTTCATCTGTAAAATGGGGCTAATAATCCATCTTAGGTGCCTTTCATGGGAAGTCTTCAAGCAAAGGCTGGATGACTATTTGTGGGGTATATGGTAGAGGGCAGGTTTGGCTTGAGACCAGAAGGCCCAGGGTCACTCTGAACTCTAAGATCCTGACTTGCCCAAGGCTACCCAGATAAGCACTGAAAACAGAATCAAGAGTTCTCCACTACTCCTTATATTGACTAAGCCTGGATAAAAATATTATTGGGCTGGAGGAAGTAGAAAACCCAAAGGAATTAGCCCCAGGACTAGTCTCCTAGTGACTGATGATCTTTGATTGACTTGTGAAGAGAAAAAGGCAGCTTGTATAAGAATATTTTTAAAAATATATAACATTTTATTTCTTCCAATTGTATGCTAAAGCAATTTTTAAAAACTTTTTTAATCTTAAAAATCTCATTTCTACTAAGATTCAAGGTTTATTTGTAAAGGGCCTATCTCCCCACCATTAGGATTATTAGCTCCATTTCACAGATGAAGAAACAGAGGCTGAGGAAAAAGACCTTAGCATCAGAATGGGAGCTTTTGGGGTGATTTAAAAAAACCAGAGATTCAGTGGCTTGTCCAAGGGCACCAAGTAGGAAGCATCATACCTGAGGTTCAATTCCAGCTGTCCTAATCCTAAGTCCAGCATGATAACCTTGTGCCTAAGAGAAGGTGATGGGAAGGAAGGAGTAATGTGCCAGTGGAGGCAGGTAGTGGTACAGGAGTCAGTAAAAGTAATAGTGGGGGGTGAGGGAAGGCAAGAAGCATTTATAGAGCGCCTACTGTGTGCCAGGCACTGTCCTAAGCTCTTTACAAATATTATCTCTTTTGATCCTCATGGCAACCCTGGGAAGTAGGTGCTGTTGTTATCCCCATTTTACAGCTGAGGAAACTGAGGCAAACAGGGGTGAAGTAACTTGGCCAGGGTTACATAGCTAGTGAGTCTGTGGTTCGATTTGAACTCAGATCTGACTGACTCTAGGCCCAGTGCTCTGTCCAGTGAGCCACCTTGCTGCCCAGAGTAATACGCCTATAGAACTTTAAGGGTCAAATGAACAAGCCTCTATCAAACAGCCAGAAGGCACTGTGCAAGGTCCAAGGGGAGAGCAAGGGTAGATAGACCTTGGTTTTTACCCCTTTGGAGTTAACTCTCTAGTAGTTTACAGATTTGCAGATGCCTTTCCTCTCAATCATGCTAAGGATTATTATCTCCCTTTATTAAAGGGAAAGTGAGGGGCAGCTAAGTAGTGTCGTGAATAGATCACTGGCCCTGGAGTCAGGAGGACCCAAGTTCAGATCTGATCTCAGACACTTGACACACTTACTAGCTGTGTGACCTTGGGCAAGTCACTTAACCTCCATTGCCTTCCCTTCTGCCCTCCAAAAACAAAAAAGGAAACTGAGATGTTGAGAGGGAAGTGCCACATTCCTAGTAAATGAGATAAAGGCAGGAGTTGAAGATGGGTGTCGACTTCCAGACATATGTGCTCATGATACAGCAGAGAGAGACCTGATTCTGGAGCCAAGGACCTGGGTTCAAATCCTGTCTCAGTCCTTTACTCCCTGTGTCACCTCAGGCAATTCACTGAACTTTGCTGGGTCTCGGTTTCCTCAGTTTAAAAGGGGGTGAACTAGAGGGTCTTCATGCTTCTGCTTTATGGTCTTTGGGATGTGAGCTGCTGGGAGCTCTGTACAACACTAAGGCGCTGCTTTGTGGCAAAAGCATTGCCTGTGGGGTAGGAAGTGCTGGGCTTGACCCGGACTCTGCTACTAACTGTGGGGCCTCTAGCAAGGCACAGCTCCTCTGAGCCTCAGTCTTCTCATCTGTGAAATGAGGTAGTTAGGCTAGATCATCCCCTCCAGCTCTCAGACCCAAGAATTCTATTATTACCCTCACAGGTGGCGGGCTCTAGAAGGGAACCACGGCCTCTGAGAAGGGAGAGGTTGAAAGTGGGGGGCAGGCTGCTCCCTGGTGGAGAGAGTTAGACAGTGGTGTGTGGGGCCATAAAACAATTTTACGCCTGGGAGATAACAGGGTGGGTGACTGTTCACGTTGTCGCAGGAATAAATATTGCAGATGAGCAAAGTATTCGGTTAATGATGCCTCTGTGCAGATCTGTCCTGGCTGGTTCAATTATCCCGAAACCAAGCAATTTTCTCATATCACTGAATCTGGTTTTATTGCAAATAGGGTTATAGCTGGAGCCAGCCATCAGGACTGATGGGGAATGTGGTTTATCTCAGCTCTCCACACTTCAGACAGGCTAGCCCACCATGTGTGCCTGAGCTCCCCCACCCACGGCTCCCCCTCCTGCAGGTGGATTAATAACATGAGATCTGGGTCTTTCTTGGACAATCCAAATCAAGTCAGTGGGGACCTGTGTAACTGGAGGTGACAGTGGTGAACCTGAGAACGGCAGGTGGCTGATGTATAAGTGATGAAGAAGCTGCCTTCACCTTCATTGTGCTGATGGTGAAAAAACAGGACTCCAAAGTCAAACTTTGTTTCCTTTGAGTTTTGCCTGAGCTTGGTGCTCACAGTGTTCAAGGAGATAACTGAACACAGGCATACAAACTTATAGAACAGCACAGGCACAATCTCATAGCCGTATGTGCTCTTAGTACAATCTCACAGACACACACACACTCATATACATTCTCATCATCACAGAGATGCTTATACTTGCAGAGAGACATACTCACATACACTCACATTTTGTAAATTTTTTTCTTTGCTTTTTTGGAGGGGGGAAGGTAGGGCAATTGGGGTCAAGTGACTTGCCCAAAGTCACACGGCTAGTTTTTGTGTTAAGTGTCTGAGGCTAGATTTGAACTCTGGTCCTCCTGACTCCAGGGCTGGTGCTCTATTCACTGGGCCACCTAGCTGCCCCACATTTTGTAAATTTTAACAGAAATGTGAGTGCATGGGACATTTTGTTTAATGTGGTCATCTTATAGAAGGGTGCATCTGATAGTCAATCGGTAGAATGTAAGCTCCTTGATGGAAGAGGTGGTTTTATTTTTGTCTCTGTGTGCCCAAGACTTAGCATAGTGCCAGGTACAGAATAAGAATTTTTGATATATTCTTGTTCAATTAAATTTAGACCTGGAAGGAAGAAGGGATGGTAAATCACTCTATTATCTCTTCCCTGAAAATCCCAAATGGGGTCACAAAGACAAGACTGAAATGACTGAACAACAAAAGGGACCCCAAAGATCTAGTCCAACCCTCCATTTCACAAATGAGGAAATGGAAGCTCTGGTGGGTCAAATGACTTATCCACTATCATAGAACCCATAAGTGGCAGATCTGAATTTTGAGCCCATGACCTCTGACTCTAAACCCAGAACTTTTTCTACCTTACCAAGCTGCCCCTCAGGGTTTAAAAGGGCATTGCTCATAACATTCCCATCAAGCAGGAACAGGAAGAATGATTATCCTCGTTTTTACATACAAGGAAACTCAGATCAAGAGAAAAGAAAACACTCTCTAGCAGGTCAAACCAGCTGGTAAGAGTCAGGGTAGGAATTTGAATGGAGGTTTCCTGAGTCTGGCCAAGAGGCTCTTTCTAAGATGATATACCATCTAACTGGTGGAAGGGTTTTCTTTTCATTTCTTTTTTTAAATATTGAACCCAAACCTATCTGCCTAGAATTTAGAATAATAGGTTTAGAGTTGGAAGGATCCTTAGAGATCATCTAATACACAGGTTTCCTAAGTGGGCAATACCACCCCTTGGGGGGCACTGAAATGATCCAAAGAGGCTGTAGTAGCCTTGGGTGTAATGGGGGGCATTGAGTAAAAATAAGGGGGCAGTGAAAACATTAGGAAAGAGAAGAGAAGAAAATCTTGAAAACTCTTCATATGTGTCTCATGTATAACAGGGTTCAAAGTTCTAGTGATTATATTGCTTTCCAAATAAACACACAAAATGCAAACTATAACTAAAAGAGGTTAAGTCTGCTGATAGGTCTTAACAAGCAAGTGTTAGTGGCAAGCTTGTTGTACATTGTGGGGAAGTCCTGCATGTATCAGCAGGAATATGTATATGTAATGACTTGATTACAATATGATACTATATGGTTACATGATGCAATACTGCATCATCAAAATTTCACTGCAGAAAAAAATACAAATTTATAATAAATTATTAAATTTAAGATGTGTCATTTAAAATATTTTATATTTTTTGAAATTGTGCAAATTTCAAAAATCCTTTAAAAGATTAAAGAAAGTAGGTTTCTGGGGGGGATGCTGAATTTTTTTTTTTGAAAAGGGGGTGGCAGGCCAAATAAATTTGGGAACCTGTTAGTCCAAAGGCCTTCATATTATAGAGATGAAATTGAGGCATGGCAAGCTTAAGTGATTGGTTCCAGACCACATAGGTTCAAAAATAGCAGAGGTAGTATTAGAACTCAGGTTCTGACCCATTCTGTTCTCTCTCCCACTTAATAAAAAATCTGGTGGATTGAATGACTTTCCAGTGTTTCATGTTGTCTTTTTCCCATTGTTCTCTTTTTGTTCTGTCCCATGGATGCAAATAAAGCAAATTTATTCTGCTTTCCGCATAACCTCAGATACCTGAACTGTGCTCTCCTAGAAAGCTCGGGGTAACAGTGTCAAACTCACAGAAATGGGGGTCATTAATCTGTACATAAGGATCCCGATGGATCACACATTGACTTAGTTTACCCATGTAATGTTATTTATGTTTTATTCAATTTTTATTTATCTGGTTAAATGTTTTCCAAATATATTTTAATCTGGTTCAAGCCACATAGGAGTGTTGTTAAGTTACATGTGGGCGTGTTTGACACCTCTGGCAGAAGGAAACTCAGAAGTCCCCTAGGTTAAGCCCTTTATTTGATGGGCTCAGGTAGCTTAAGGGGCTTGTCCATGAGCACATGCATAGGTTATAAATGGTATAGGTGGGAGTCAAACACAGCTCTCTTGACTTAAGTTTAGCACTCTTTCCACTGTGCCACTGAGGCAGCTAGTCAGCACAGAAATTAAAGCACTGGACTTGGAGTCATGAAGACCTGAATTCAAATCCAGCTTCAGACACTTAATCTCTGTCTGCTTCGATTTCTTCACAAGTAAAATGGGGATAATGATAGCATTGAAATGTTAAGACAAACAAATAAAACAAGTTCATGAACCCCAGGTTAAGAAGCCTTGAACTAGAGCTCCTTGAGCAAGGGAATGATATGGTCAAACCTGGGCTTTATGAACATCAAATTGGCAGCTGTGTGAAGGGCTGATTGTAAAAGATAGATTGGAGGCATGGAGACCAATCAGGAGACTATTTCAAAAGTCTGGTTGAGAGGTGACAACAATTTGAATTGAGGAGCTGGCTGTGTGAATCAAGAGAAGAGTACAGATTGGGGGCAGTGATAGAATGAACAGGACCTGATAACTGATTGGATGATGATGAAATATGGTGAGGGAGATTGAAGAGAAGAGGACTCTGAGGGCCCTAATGTCAGCGACGAAGGAAGGTGGATCCCTCCACAGAGAGAGAGTAGTTAAGAAGTGGTGAGGATTTAGTATAAGCACGCCTGTGATACATCCATTTTGAAATATTCACTAGGTAGTTGGTGTAACAAGACTGGAGCCCAGGGGAGAGACTAGGTGAGGATATCTAAACCTAGGAGTCATCTGTGTAGATCTCACAGAATTAGTATTCTAGAGCTGAAAAGGACCTCAGTGTCCATTTGCTCCAGCTCCCTTCATTTTACAGATGAAGAAACTGAGGCCCAAGGCAGTTAGGTAATGTGCTCATGATCACACAGTAGGCAATGATGATTACACTCATGGGAGATGATGAAATTACCAAAAGAGGGTATAGCAAGAGAAAGAGGGGTTCTGGGAGACAAGAACCTTCAGTATACCCACACATGAGAAGGACATAGCAGAGGGGACTGAAAAGGAGCAATGAAGCATTAAGAGAACTAGGAGAACACAGGAAGGAATGTCTGGAAGGATAATATGGCCATTAATGTCAAAAGCCATAGAGAGATAAAGAAGGATGACTGAAAAGAGGCCTTCAGATTTGTCAATTAAGAGGTAAATGTAGAGAGAGTAGTGTCAGTTGAGTGATGAGATAGCATAGACTACAAGGGCTTGAGAAGTGAGAGCAGAGGAAGCGAAGGCCAATGAGCATAGACTATTTTTCTTTCTAGAATTAATTTGTGACAGGGATCCTAGAATCAGGACTTTGTGCTGGAATCTTATACCAAAGGGCACCCATCAAACCCATAAAAATGAGTTAAGAGGATTCCAGCTGCATTTCAAACAGGGGTGGGAGGCAGTTATGCCTCTCAGGACTTCAGAGCAGGAAGAAAATCCCAGCCACAACTATATATGAACCCATATCTGAGAAGGAATCTCTCTTTTTTTTGGGGGGGGGGGTTTAGAGGGCAATTGGGGTTAAATAACTTGCCCAAGGCCACATGACTAGGTTTTTATTTGTGTGTGCGTTAAGTGTCTGAGGCTGGATCCGAACTCAGGTCCTTCTGACTCCAGGGCCGGCGCTCTACTCACTGCACCACCTAGCCACCCCAGGGATCTCTCTTAAGAGATCCCTAACATGTTGTCAAGTGATAGGGAACTTTTTTTCCCCAGTTATTTTTCATTCATATCCCCATTTGGCATTCTCTTGGCAGATACTGGAGTGGCTTGCCATTTTATTCTCTGATTCATTTTACAGATGAGGAACTGAGGCAAAGAGAGTTAAGTGACTTGCCGAAGGTCACACAGCTAACAAGTGTCTGAAGCCGGATTTGAACTCAGGAAGATATAGTCTTCCTGACTCCAGGCTCAGCAATCTATCCATCATGCCACCTAGCTGCTCCCAGTAGGGAGCTTATTACTTCTTAAGGAAGGTCCTTTCACCATGGACAGCTCCCAATTGCCAATAGCTCCTTCTGCTTTCCAGATTCCATACATTTATGCAGTTCATTCAGTGCTCACCTGATCTGGTGTTCTCTCAGTCCCACCTTCAGAATACCTCCTTATTTCCAGTGACAGAAATCCTTTCCTTTTATACAAGTTCCAGCTCAAGGGTTATGTCCTCATGAAACCTTCCTTGTGCCTCCCACGTGAAAAAGGAACTATACCCCTTGATGATTTCCTGTGTTGGTCTGGATCCCTCATGAGCCTCATCACACCCTGTCCTGTATCATGCTTATTTGTATATATGTTGTATTTCCCCTAGTAGATTGTAAGCTCCTTGCAGGCAGGGACTGTGTCATGTTCTACTTTTGTCAGTGCCAGTGTTTGGTTTGCACTTTGAGGGGTCCATTAGGTTTCTTCTGTGTAAGTAGCACAGGACATATGAAAACCTCTCTGTGATTTCCATGCAATTCTTGTCCCTATCTCTCAGTAACTCCTTTTTGGGGGACCTACCCATTCACTGCAGACCTTCTTCTGAAACTTTAAAAATTTCTTGGAAAATAACACAACACTCAGCCCATCCATCTGTCCTTATCTCCCTTAGTGACCAGCTCACCTCCTCTTCTAGTCATATGTCATGTCTGACACAACATAAATGTTTAATATTTATCAAATGGAAATTTTTGTTAAGAACGAGTCTTGGACTTGGAATCAGGAGAACTGGGTTGAAATCCAAGCCCTGCCAATGACTGTGTGACTTTAAGTGCTTTCTCCTTTATGGATCTTAGTTTCTCCATCAGCAAAGCAGGGGTGGGTGGATTATATAACCTCTAAGGTCTGTTCCAACTCCAATACTGTGTGATATATGGTCATAAAAGTCCTAGGGTAGATAACAGTCCTACATCATTCCATAGAGACTGAGCTCTAGAAGGGTAGAAGCTGTGGCTCAACTAAATTTTGTTTTTTTTCCCCCTGAGGCCCGGTATACTGCTTTGTGTATAACAGAAGTGTTGTAAGCACTTAAGGAATGGAACTAGCTGAATCCCTGAAGGAGAAGGAACTTTAGAGGTCATCTGGTTCAACCTTCTTCCTAGTGCTTGCATCACTTTATAGCAGGGGTTCCCAGACAAGAGGGCCATGAATTTGGATGGGAAAAACTACATTTTAATTTTCATTGACTGCTCATTGAATTTAGCATTTCCTTTAATCACTTCATGATGCTGAGGAGGGCTCCATAGGCTTCACTAGACTGCCTGTGGGACCCATGAAACAAAAACAGTGAAGAACTTCTGCTCTGTAGTCTCCCCTGGAAGGGGCTGGTTCAGCCTCTGCTTGGATACCTTCTGTGGCATTCACTATATCCCAAGGCAATCTACACCAAGTTCCTTATTACCCCGAATGGAAATCTGCCTCCTTTCCCCTCTTGGTCACATTTTTGTCTTCTGGGGACACACAGAACAAATCTCATCTGTTAGGGTTGAGAATCTGGGGAAATGAGCCTAACTATGATGGGGGGATGTAAGTGCAGCTAGCAGGACCTCCATCCTGGCATGCAACCTCTGGAATAGGTACTTAATATGTGAATGGAGTGGTAAGGGAGGACTAGCCCCTTTGGTGTGAGGGCTCGCTGAGCCCTTTTCAGGGTTGCTTATCCACCTTCACACAACTCCCACCTGTGGCTCCAAGAAGCTGTAGCATGCATAGCAGCCACACCTGGAGTAAACCTTCTTGGTGGACGGACTAAACCAGGTCAAGGGTAACAACAGGCCTCAAACCCTTCAGTGAGTTAGGGGAATGTCTACTCCAAGCATTCGAGGACCCCCCAGTGGAATGGGTGGAGGAGAACCATGTTCTAATGGTCACAAAGGTGGCTGAAGCA